>JANHGN010003754.1:98297-126586 GCA_024605025.1 Megaceryle maxima | reverse complement strand
GGTGCCCTTCCGATTTATTTTTTTAAAACCAAACTTCCCCCGCAATTCCCCCCCCCCCCCCCTAAAAAAAAAAAAAAAAAAGAGCATAAACTTAGAAAGGGAAAGACTCTAAGATTCAACATGATTAGTTTTCTTCTCCTACTAGATTCACATAAATTATGTTTTCGAATAGGTTTTCACCTAGTGTCTACACTTTTTTTTCCTCCATAAAATGAAGATTACTGTTTGTGGCTTTGCGATGTCAGTAATCAGCACAATAAATGATTGTTCTGCTCCAATGAGATGTTATGCCAGTACATATTGTTGAGTCCTATGTTGGATATATCAAAACAACAACAAAACCAAAATCAACTGAAGGGTGGGATTTTCAAAAGCATTCAGCAGTGGCTGAATTCATATCCAATGAAGTCCGAGGTAATTTAAAGCAAAAATGAAAAAAAACAAAAACAAAAAACCAAAACCCCAGAACTACCATAACAATCTCTCGTACTATATCATAATGAAGCAGTAGTAGGCTCAATGAAAAGTCTAGTGACCAAGGTTAAAATGTCAGTATTCTCTTCTAAAAGTCAGTTGCCATGAAATACCAGTGGAAGCTAAGCAGAGTACTGGTCACTAAAGGCAGACTGCACAACATTTCCAAGCGTCACCTCCCTAACACTGAGTCCAGTACTGAGAACAGGATTGTTTTTGCTCTCCTAATGTGAGGGTACTCTGGAGAGATTACACAATAGCTGAAATGTTCTTGTGACATGAAACTGAGACCTGGAGTGAGTATTTATCCCTTCTGATATTGTGTATTGAAGATGGCAGATGCAGCATGGTTCAGTATAAAAGGACTTCTTTCTCATCCTAATGTGTGAGTAAAATAGAAGGAAAGTTCACATGGGAGGCCTGCGGTGTCAATGTATGACTATGGACTCCCTTGAGGTAATGACACCTCCTCCTCCAGAATTGCAATATATTCAAGATATTCAAGAAAAAAACAAACCAAAACAAATCTGCAAAACCTAGGTATGAAGACTAGGTTGCACTTAGAAGAACCATGTTTCACTATAAAAAGTTGTGTAATGATTGTAATGATGTGTAAATCCAAAGATAGTATCATTCTTCATCTTTTAAGACAGTTGCAAAGCACACAGGCCTTTTTACTTGTGTTGTATCTAGGAAAAGCCATTAAAAAATAATTGTAAAGAAATGTCTTGCATGCAAAAGATGGAGTCCCATGTAATTTCATTTGCAATTCTCCCAAGTATGGGGAGTAAATAAAATGCAGACCTGTAAATTCAAGACCATTACAATGCTAAAACATCTAAGGCACTCAAATCACCTTCAGATGGTATTGCTGTTAAAATTAACAAGAACAGGAGCACAGTTGTTAATGTTAGGATACCAGACTCAAAAGTCTAGTCTACAAAAAAGATTTGCCACTACAACAGTGTTAACTGTTTTGGCATGGGCTTCTACTGGAGTTGCAATTTACCGGCAGAAAAAAAGTGCTTTTGTTGTTAGAGCTCATACCCTCCCCAAGCAAAATAGAATATACTGGCCAAAGGTTTTTTGGGTTTTTTTTTTTTTTTTTTTTTTTTTTTTTTTTTTCCCCCCCGGTACAACCAAGTATATGCTAGGGCTTTTGCCAATACACACATGCAGCCAAAAATCACACCTCCAACTGACATTGCTATACTGGCAAGCATTTCTAGCACTGGCCTTAAAGAAGTTATTTGTTCAATCATTGCTTTCTACAATCGCTCCTCACTCTAAAAAGACTCTATTTCTTCACAGGTAGAAAGCTGGATTAAAAAAAGAAAATCTATCAATTTAGGTCTTGCTCAGCTGTTTCTCGTATCAGTCAAGGATTTTTCTTTTGCCTTCACAAAAGTTGAATTCCCCCCCTTACAAACACAGAATAAAACATTCTTGGGAGCAAGATCGTCAATCTTTAACCTCACGGCAGAACAAACAAACAAAAGTTCTGGTCAGCCCTTGCTCATCTTGCAACAGGGGCAGAGAGACACAGAAAGAACAGAATTCTCTCAATACTAATGACTGCTGTTGCCATTCTCTACATACCAAAGTGAATACAATCCGTTAGCTTTAAAAGTGCTATTTCTGTTCCTATTGCTGCATCTGGCTTCCCAGCTAAAGCAGATTCTTCTGTAAACAAAAAGTTGAACAATTTTCACTCTCAAAAGCTCACACAGAAAGTAGTACTTTAAAGGGGACACAATTAGCCCAAAACCAGGGGGTGACAGGAAAGAGGAAAAAACCATTTTTTTCACAAGCCCTCTGGTTGTCCTCCATAAGAGGAGGATTTTCATGTGACTTGGTCTTAGACTACAAAAAACAACTATATGTTTTGAAGCACATTTGTTTTCAATAGTTGCAATATTTAAAAAAAAAAAAAAATTATCAAAACAATGGCTTTAAACATCGTATGGGAAAATGGAGTCTACAGTGTTTCATTTTACTTCTAAAGCAGCAGTACAATATTTTCTTAATATCCTCCACCTCTCCAAGCCATTTCCTGTGGTTTGTCCTAAAATATACCGTTGCCAGCCTAAACAGTAGTGTCAACTATGTGTGAAGAAACAACTCGCTTTTGGACTGAAAACAACTGTATCCTTTTAATATGCCATGACTGCAGCATCACTGAAGAAGCCCAAACTTGTGTGGATCTGGAGACAGAACTTGCTGCTTCTTCAGGCTGGTATTCTTCCCAAGATAAAGGTCAAACAACTCATTTTGGGAAACACCATATTATTACTGCCTGTGCTGCTTCTGTTCTGCACATGTTCAAACGGTAAGTAGAGACCTGAAGATATACAGTAAGATTTGGCTTTATATTAAATTAAACATTTTCTCTTGGAAACTGTCTAGCAGAGCCTGCAGACATTAGTTGTAACTGCACCTGGATGTGGAATAATGTAAGATTTAGGGAAATTTCCATGTCATACACTGGCTTAGTGCACTACTGGCACACATAACCTGCAGAACTCAGATGCAGATAGAGATTCTAAGGCTTAGAAATATTTACATTTAGGATTTTGCTTTGAGTTCCTCTCTAGTAAAAAATTCCTTCACTTCTGGACACATAGTGATACTTTACAACTACAGAGCTCTGCTATGACTCTTCAGAGGTTGGAAAAACCTGTATCTTTCATTGTGCAAGTAACTCCTAAGATTACGAAAATAAAGTAAGCCCCACAGCCAGCCCATGTGACGCAAAGAGAGTGTCATCCAGACATATTTGGAGTACCAACACCTCCATTCCAGCTTCATGTTGCCAGGAGCTTCTTCCTGTTTGGATTCAAGTGTAAAGACACTTGTGATCAAATGCAAATTATCTCTCAATTTCATCCACGGTGACGTAAGGTAAGGACTGTTCAACAGCACCCAGAGGAGTTGGTGCACACAGCCTGCAGGTACTCAGGGCTACTCATGTTACCCTACACTCTTTCATTAGCCCTGGGTTTCTCTCAAGTACTTGCTGCCAGCTGCACTGAACCGCATACAGAAGAACAATATGCAATAAACAGACACCATTAGAGAAGTGCTATTTTTCTTATTACAGAAAAGTTGAGAACTTCCACAATATCTTGAAACAGTGCTCAGAAATCACCTCTTCAACTTGGCATCCCTTCCCTCTTTAGGAACAAAACAACCCCAGCAATTACAGGAAAAAGCCAAACTGACATAACTAAACCAAGAAAGCCTTTTATCTACTCACCTCACAAGGTTTTGTTTGGAGTTTTTTGTTTGGCTTATTTATTTTTTTAACTACTTCTTAAAGGCTTGGAAAAAAGCATTTGGTGCTCTTTGCACATAGAACATTTATGACCTTGTTCAACTTCAATGTATTTCCTACTAACGCTTATTCTTTTAATGGACTCAGCCCAAGAAGTAGTAGTATTGAGCTTTCTAATTGCCTTACGCAATTAAATGCTAATGCTTCAATCATTAACAATAATGCTAAATACTGTGCTTTGGAGAACAGTGTAAGCAATGTATTAAAAACAAATGCTTCACCAGGTTCCTACCTTTAGTTTTTATAAGTAGTTTAGAATAAGAAGCATAAAAATAAACAGCATTTATAGTCACCAGAGAAAGTGCTACAGTAAAGAGCTGCAAACAACTGGTAGCCACAATTACAACCTCCATCCCTATACCCTTCACAGAGCCTTTGCTGTTGCTGTCTATGTAAGCAGAGCAGAACTGTCTGCTTCAGGGTGAGAGTTTTCTTGGAAATATTTACTATAATGAGAGAATTTTCTGTTCCTTTTTCTTTTAATCACAACACTGTCCAGTTCTGAGACCTCAATTGATGAAAAAAAAAAAAAAAAAAAAAAATCCAGATGACATTTCAAGAAATTTAATAATCAGATGTCTCATTGCATTGCCTGGGAGTGTGTTTCACATTATATTAAAATTATTGGCACCCAGTCATGTTATGGCAAAACGAGCTGACACTATGCTTGGTTACAGCTGTTGCCACAACAGTAGTTATTTGGCAAGTGATGTGAAAGAGGACAAAGTGCTATTGTGAGCTTACATCAAGCTTTTACAGATTATGCCTTTAATTCATAAAGATGAAGGAAGAAAAGAAAGGCCATCTTATTTTTTTTTTCCCACAGCAACAACATTGTGATTCTAAGTGAAGGTGATTGTCAAAAGATGTCAAAACCATACCAGACTGACAGGCTATGAAAATTATAGAAGTGGATGGAGAGGAAGCACAAGACTCCTGCAAGAAATGCAACTCAAACTTCAGGAAGGTAAGATGGGGTAAGCTAGAAAAAAGAAACGCAAAGATCTCTTGGAAAGCAAACTGGCCCTTTGTCCACCAAAGGGGCAGCAGATCTCAACTGCAACTTTGTGGGAAGTAACAGGAAAGGATGACATTGAACAAGGCCAGTAGTGTTCCCAAGGGACTGTCTGTCACAGATTGGCTGCTCTTGAAAAGAAGGTCTTTGTGAGTGTGGTGAGGAGACATGACTTTGTCTACTTTCTTTGTAAGTACATCCACATTACAGAGGGAAGGGTTTTACCTTTGGCTAAAATACCCTCATCTCTTTTTTTTTTCTCCAGAAAGAAGCCGAAGAGCCTGCCTTACCACACAGATGGTTTCCCATTAGAATAATCAACAACAATGTTGGAACTCTGTTCCTTGAAATGAGGTTTGTGTCTGTGCCCAAGTGAGGCAACAGAGGAAAAATCAGCTGCTACACATTAAAAAAAAAAAGTAACCCATTTAAAAAAACCCAACAACAACAAAAACCCAAACAAACAAAAACCACACACACAAACACACAAAACCAAATACCAAAACAAAAGGAAATTAAAAAGAATTTTCAACCAGTATTTAATTACAAAATAATGGTGGGAGAGAAAGAGGACTCAAGAGAAACTGCAGAACTTCTTGCATCTGAAGCAGCCATTTCGCAATGTACAACAGCTATGCTTCAACACCAGTTGGTGCAGAGGTGTCCTCAGTCTTTTAAATTAATTTACTGACTCTGATGGTTCTTCTTCCACAATGTAATCTTAACCTAAGTGCCTCCTCCTATCTAGTCAAGCTCTAAACATGACCTAGTATTTGTTCTGATGTCCATGATATTGAGACCTATAGTCTACATTAATCCAAAATGAAAAATTCAGATGTGAGAAAACAGCTAAACAGTTGACGTATATTGACTGTGAAAAAGTCAGCACTTTCCAGAAAAATCAACCACCATGGAGTATGCAAGATGCAAAAGTAATTTTCTCTTGTAAGAACAAGGTTTCTCACGTGTTCTCTTTTGCTAGAAGCTGATTTGAATGGTAGCCACAGGAACATATGTACAAACTGGTCTTACTATGTGACAAAATTTATAGAAGAGCAGGACTGGATTATTTTTTAAATTTCTTCTACTGCTAGTTATTAGCATGTCACAGGCAAGTAGTATAATCATAGCCCTTGTTTACTTTTAAAATATTTTCTAGTGTCTTCCCACATTTTAAAAGATTTTTTTCCCTACTTTCCTTTTTATTCCCCACTTATTATTTAAATATTCCCCTGCAGTAGGGAATTGCACTACATGTACATGACAACTGCAAAGTGAAACTGAATATAAACAGTAAGTGACTGATCTCATTTCACTGAGCAAGAGGGTTGAAGGCCAGAAAGGAAATAAATTGCTCTAGGGGTGGGATGTTAAGCAAATATTTACACAATTTTCCAGTTTTTATCAAACATAAAATATAATCTAATAATCATCTAAGGAATGTTTTGAGAACATATTCCCTTAAGTATTACTCAACATTTAGACATGGATGATCAAAAAGTAGAGACCCACTCCCACCAAGCATACAGCAGTATTTATCTCAATCTCTCTCTAGCAGGAAAGATTACAAGGATTAGGTTTCAAGCTTGTACAATTGTCTTTAGACCAACACAACAATATGCAATAAACTACTATTCCCCAGATGACTTCAGAAAAAAAAAAAAAAACAAACCCAAAACACAAAAAACACACTAATGACAATTCAGGCTGAAATAAAAGAACAGCCAAATAAGTAAGAACACAGGAAAAAGAGGCCCCCTTCAAAGATGCATTAGCATGGAAGCCATCAAATCAGGGGATGGTGGCTTTCCACGTGGAGAGGCATTCTCTGGGGCCACTTCTTGGCTTCCTCTTTACAAATCAGTTCATTCCTTTAAATGATGATTGCATATTCTCAGGGTTTGGATCAAAGACAGCAGAGTATAAGTGGGTCTCAAATTTAAGTTAGTCTCAGAAGTCAACAGTTTAGAGAGGAGGGGAAGGTTTAATAGTCCTCCCAACTAATCTCTATTCTCCAGGTCAGCCACAACAATTTTTGACCATGAAACCTGTATTTAATTGGCCCAGTGGAGCAAGAGTGCAGAAGAGAAACTCTACTGTAAATCAGTCTCTACATATATAAACCAGCTTTCCTCTGATACCTTGTGAACCTGCTCCTCCTCTCAGATTCAGAGAACAAGCATTTGGGCACAAGCTTTTCCAATGATTTCAATGAACAGAATTATAGGCATACAAAAATCACTGTCTGAAACAGAGCATGACAACATCTTTGCAGCACTGCATTTGTGGTCACAGAACATTCCCTACCCCAATTACATGATTACAGTGTGCATCTCTGAGAAGAGGTGCTTTTCCTTAGCTGACTGCTAGGTATCTGGAACACTGCTAATATGGTTTCTGTAGTTTATTACAAAACAGTGTTAGAATAAGTTTAGCATCATATATGTGTATCATGTTATTCCAAATACTCCATCTTACTCTAAAGAGGGCACCAAGCAATTAACCAAGCAATGACTACTTGTGAGCAGTTTCTGTTTGAAGAATTACAAATGGATCATCTCATTTGATCACTTCGATTACAAAAAGAGGAATCATCTGATGGAACTGGCATGTGGGAGCCTAATTCTCCCACTGCTTGCTGATTGAGCTGTAATCATCAATAATTCAAAGATGACCGTTAAAGTATGACCAACCAAGTGCACCAGCACAAGAGATATTCTACAAAACATACTATTCATGAAGAAGGTCCTCTACAGCACTGTTATCAGCTATCACATTCTCTAACTTTCAACACTTTCTACAGAAACTCTCTAACAAACTCTCCTCTATATTTACAGCTAAGAACAGCATCATGTCCCTGGATATTTCAACAAAATGCAATTGAAATCCACATTTTTATTTTCTCAATCAGCTGTTGAACAGCAAAATACTGGAATTTCAGAGGCTCATTAGTATGTTTTTGGTCATCATGTTACTACACATGAGATTTTTTATGCATTCCTAGATTATCTTCATGGCTTTACCCATCCATGTTCTGTAACAAACTATGTTTCTTTTTCTTCCCTCAGAGGTAAGAGGTGATGGTGTTAAAGGTAATTTTGGTCAGGGGAATTAAGTGATCTATCCCTGAGTCTACACATCCCCCCTCCACACCTTCTTGGAACAAGGAAATAGCAGTGCTGTGAAATTAAGTCATAAAATGTTGCTTTTGTAAGGATATATTTCTTCTTTGAGAAACCGTAAAGTACTTAACAAGCATTTGTAAAGTACTGATTGTTTGCAGGGTGACAGCAACCAGCAATAGTACATCTCATTCCACAGCAAGCTACAAGAACATAATTTCTGACAAAAGCAGGAAGGACAGATTGATAAGGAAGAAGCAGTTGTCTAGGCTAGTATGTCAAGTTTAACATTATTGCTTTTCTATAAATACATACAATAATTATGTCTCTGGGGAAGCATGAATTCTATTTGTTGAACAAACCCAAATACTCTTTTGTCTGCAGCACACCAAAAACGTCACCCAAGGAAAGATGAGCCTCTCAACTGTAGCCCTCAAAAATACAGTATCCAAAGAAGACAACAAAGACTTGATACATCCTCTTTTACATATCTATGTTCAGTAGTTAAGGAGATCAGGTATGTACTTGGCAATAGACTGTTACGGGAAATCAGATAGACCACACCCCTCCAGCCTAAATTCTTCCCATGCTCCTCGTTCACCCCCTTTAAATCCATTTAAGCCATGACTCCAAATCAGGACAGGCACTGCTACCAGTTAGTCCATCATTCAAAAACTCTCATCAGGTTGTCATATGAGGACCATGCACAAATTAATTAAGGGCATTTGTTCTTGGAATGCTTTGCAGAGATTCAGGACATTATCCTCATTTTAGAGATGCACAGAAACAGATGTGTCCACAGTTACTCAAGATATATCGAGGAAAAAGCTAGGATTCAAACATTAGTAGTCAAGTTTATGATTGTTTTTCCTGGATTGGGATGGGAAAAAAATAAATCTAAACACCTTTAAAAGATTAGAAATAAGTTAGTTACACAATATCTCAAAATCAGAATGCAATATAGCATTGAAGCATATGGAAACATGACAATGCTTAATATTAAACTTACATGAAATACAGATATGAAAAGACTATAAAAGGGACACTTACAGCTGAGTCTTATTTTGTTTTATCTTAAATATTGTAACTATGAAAATATTGTATATTTTGAAAGTATATATAATGGCTCATAAAATGGGATGTTTTCGTCACTTCACTCATACACTTGAAAATCCTTTATCTCTAAAATTCATGCTAGCATAAAAAAGCCCTAGTAAAAAAAAAATTCTTCTTTCTTCTCACCCCAATATTAAAAAAAAAATAATATAATTACTTTGCCTTTGAAATAGATTTAAAGACTTAGAAAGCTATATCATCATGTTTGTAACACTAAACAGAATGAACACACTTCTTTTTAGTACATAGGCTTTGGTACTATATATTTGGTGCCTCTGAGTATAGCTGCATTACTAGGAATAAAAGCCAAAATGAAAATCTCCTATGGATTAATATTTTGCTGCTAGTTTTTCATATGAGTGCATACAAGAAGAAATGGCTGAGATCATATCCTGACAGACATTCTGCTGCTTTAAAAGATGATCTCAATCTGAGCTAAAGAACTGATACTCAGAGAGCTCCACCTTTATAGGCAGACCCATGGCTGCATGCTGTTACGCTCAAGACTGTTCCTCCAGCCTTGCTGACCTGCAAACTCACTCTTAGCCTTACCACTTCTGTAAGTCCTTGCCCTTCACTGTCTACTGGCAATGCCAGGCAGGCCTTCACCTGATGATAAACCCAATTATAGATCCCCATAAAACACAATGAGAAATGAGATCAAGTTCTCCAACAAGTACCTTAAATTCTAAGCATATTAAGCACAATCTGTAGTAAAACACTGAAATGAAGAGTACTGTTTTAAGAGGAGAATGTATGATCTTCCACCTCCTTAAAAAGTGCTAGGAAACAAGGATTTTACTTAGCAATGACTTTTTAATGTATTTTGGGGACTATTTTTGGTGCTCACCAAGAATGGGGTAAATTAAAATATTATGGAAACTGAAATATTGAGCAACTTCTATTGTTTTTAGCACAGATGCAACATTCACCTCTAACCCTTGAATAAGACTGGGTTTTGCTGTTGCTGTTTTATTCTGCTTAAGCATTGCTGAAAATAAAATAAAATAAAATCAACTATGAGAGAAAGCAGCTTCTTGACTCCAAAGTTTTGAAATCTTAGAACCTTCTCATATTCAATAATTCAGACTCTCTCCTCTAAATTTTTTCCAGGAAAATAAGATGGTCTTTATATTCCAAAGACGTCTTCACAAAAGTCTGCAGTACTGGATTTTCTTATGCTGAGTGATTATGAAACCCCCTTTTGTTCTCATAAGTTCATGATGTATATCTATAACTCTTTCTTGTTTGTGAAGATAAGACCAGCCTTGTGTCTTTAAATGCCATTTCAAAGGAAGATTCACAGTTGTTTGACTTCTGATCTGTGTGGCAACTAGCTCGACCACCTGCACTGGGTACGAGCAGTTACTGAGCTTGCTTTGTGCCATCTCATGAACACAGCAAGCCTTTTAAAACAGAACAAGCTGATGTGTGAATACACCAATTTACAATGTAAATACAGGGTCCAACAATATGGGCATCTTTAATGACCAAATGTGTAAAGTGTATATATTGTTTACTGATTATATCATTAAATAAAACAGATGGCTCATATTCTCCATCCACCTACAGTGGATTAAAACACAATAGTGTAATAGTCTGGTAAACTGGTAATGTGAAACATTGCTTTGTACTGGTGTAGTAGTATAAATAGCTGTTCACAAATGAGGTACAAAGCCCTACTGCCACCGAGAGCAATTAGCTGAAGGCTGTACTGAAATACTGCTACCTTCACAATCAACACGTGTGTGCCATTCACATTGAAAACTGCATTTTTAAAAAATATAGTGGTGACAGAAAGCAGCAAGCAAGTGTTTCAGCATGGATAAAGTAGACCATATGCTTCCTAACATCTAGGCAAGACCGAGCACACTTAAAACCCTGTTTCTCAAACAATTTACTATTTAAATGCATTATTTGCAGCCATGATAAGCATGTCAGAGAAACACAATGCTTTCTTTTGCTTGCACAAAAATTTTTTATCAGGAGGAAGGCAGGGAGTTAATGCAAAAATAAATTTAAGATGCAATTTTTATTGAAGAAGAAAAAATATAAATAAAGTGTTGTAATCTTAAACTATCAGCAGATCTACTTAAGACAAGATGAAGACTTTGCTCTAACTTGCAAATGTTACAAAAACCTTCTGGGTTACAGCTTAGTTAATATCGAAAAGTCCAAGCTAAACAAAAGCTCTTAAGTAATAAATGCTACATGGTGAGATCCTGCAAGTTAAGCCATGTTAACACTGATGGAAAAACGTTAATATTTTCAGGGGGCATACAGGTCAGTGAAAAACTCTTCTGCTACGTTTTTAAACTGAAGTACTAACACTGCTTATAAATCTAATAAATTCTAGCACCTGGCTATTCAAATCCACTGACTAATTTTTCAAGTCTTAAAAAACCCAATTGATAAACTGATTCTAAAATGAGATTTTTAAAGTCTGAGTTTGAATCCTCATTCTAAGTCTGAAGGAGCATTAACACTGAAAATATATCAGTTTGTCTGAACCAAGCAGGTTGCAGAGTCCCCCCAAAGATTTTCAATTAATTACTTCAGAGCTAGAGAGACGTTGTAGAGAACATAAACCTCAGCATTTATAGTGAAATTGTTTTTCTGTCTTTCCCATTTTGTACAGTTTCTACACTAACTTTTCTTGCCTTCTTCATTAGGTTCAAATCTTCCACAGTATTTAAAGAGTCAGCCAAAATTATCAAAATTTCATCCTTCCTACCACCAAGTAGACTACACAATCTCTCCTTGTAAGAGCACACTTTCTCATTCAAAACTTTGCTACTCTTCAGACAGATGCTCAGCAGGTTAGCAATGTGTGAACATTTCTTCCGCAGAATTGTGAAAGTCCAATACAACATAATTACATGCTACCCAAGGATATAAATTCTCCCTCAGTTTTGATCTTGTCCCACAGCAGCACTACTTTATCTGCAACAAACTCTAAGTAATTCTGGTTTTCCTTAGCTGTTGATACCTCACAGTCATCATTTATGTCCTTCTTTGTAAAACTACAACAACATACACCATTCCTTCAAACAAACTTTGCTCAAACCAGAAGAGATCCCTATTGAATAGTAGGGCTATGGATGAGCAAACTACTCACACCAGTACAACTTGAAAGTTCAGATCCTGGATTTTGTGGTAGAACCCGAGTGAACTGACTTGAACAAAAACCATGCTCTGCAAAACTCAAGTTTTCCTTTGTTCTAGTTGTTGGTCACTTAATCTCTCATGTCTCTTGAGCACAGCCAAAACTCTGACCTGCTACTATGAGATAGATTGAAACCAATCTAATCTAAAAGATTAGCTAGTAAGAATGAAATTTTGATATCACAGCAATTTTAAATCAGTTTGATGACTTAACTGTTTTCTTAAAGCTAAGGTCTTTGGTGTGTGATCTGAATTATGCTGGAAAGCTGAATTAATTTTGCTTTTATTAAAAGCCGACAATTTCAATCGAGTGGCAAGAAAAGTGCCAAGTGCTACGGGAAGTCATACTCAGAATGCACAAAAGAGCTTCTTTACCTGATAAAGATTAACAAAGCTCCTGCAGACACCTGATAGAAAACTAGCCAAACGAATTCCCATTCCCACCATTTGTTTTCAAATACCAGATCTGTCCAAAATGCTGGTGTGTCTATTGGCAAGGTTGGGAGAAATAAGTTAAAAATTATGATGTTTGTTTGACACCATTACTGCCTTTTTCTTAAAAAGGTTACAAGTGACACAAAAATGTTTAATCTCTGTATTCTGTAGATCTTGAGTTTCAAATGTTTCTTTTATTTAGCTTAGTATATAGTCTAGATTTAGGCTAGATACGCAACAACATGAGAATTACTTCATTTTGGTGTCTACTTGCAAATCTCAGTGACACCTACACATGAAGCTACTGTTGGAAGAAGCTGAGCTTCCAGGATTTGCATATTAGAACACTATCCAAATCTTCCATTTTTATATTCCTGAATCCCATCAAAAGGCTTGGCTTGATGAAAACAGGAAACTATAATTTAATTCTGTACACTGTTACTTATGTTCTCTAATTATAGAAAAGTTCAGCAGATTTTTTTTTGCACAGCAGAAATCACGGGCCATGACAGTGCACGGAAATCTCCTCAAATGCACCAGCACATAAAAGCTCTCTGTCTACCCAGGAAGAAAGATTTGGACTAAACATTAGATAAAACTTATATCTGTTTGATTGAAGAGATGGAGAATATTCATCAGTGCAGAACAGGCCAGAAAAATATCTGCAGGATTGAAAGGGGGACAGTCAATCCTGCCTTAACGCAAGGGGATGAACTTTCTGAGATCACTTCCAAGTGGGTTCTATTTCTTTTGGTAAATGTGTGGGTTAAAGCAAAATGATCAATGGAGCAAGGTATCACACAAATCTGTGGTCAGAAAATGTTACATTTAGGTATTACAGCTTAAATACTCCATAGTAAAAAGAATGTGTAAAAATTGGCATATATTGTTCCGTGACACTTACAGTGTGAGTGGTGTCAAGAACAACATGATCTTTAATTTACTTCTGGCCTTATAGTGTCCGACTTCATTGATTTCTGAAGGGTTGTCTCCAATTATTTCAGCAATTACGAATGTCAGCTTTTACTAACAGGTTCCCTGCTTCATCCTGCTTCACATAAACCATCTTACCACATTCAAAATATTTTCACTACTTTCACTATTCCTAAATATCATGTTAGAGAGAACACATCCAACTGGAAACTATTTGTAGCTACTGCAAGAAAGCACTGCACTGATTATGTTGATAGAAGACATGCCTTCTCATGAAAGCATGCTGCTGGACATCTACTGTGGTTCAGATATGACAATGCTAACTATGAAATGCCTCTGTTCCACTCATGACACCGTGAACCTTTTCAGGCTCTGACTGCTTAATGGTAGTCAACATATCTCAATACTGAGAACAATCACAAAGGGTTACATGATATTTACCCTATTGCAATGCTTTACATTCTTGGTATATGCAGTCTAGGACTAGCTTCAATAATTATCCATTGGGATATGGCTTTCCTGCAGAAACACAACTGTGCTTTAGATAATGTACTTTCCAGCTGTTCAGCTGGACACAAGTAGATTAGAAGGGGGGGCAAATGACACAGTAATTCCAGATGACAGAAAAGAGGGAATGGAGAGGACAGAACAAAGGCCATTATACATTTAAAAAAGGAATTAAAAAAGATAATTAGAAATACTGTCTGAAGAATGCTAAGAGCCCTGCTTATAATGGACGTAGTGTAGGCAGCTTGACACATGGATAAAGCTTTACAACAATTTGAAAAATAAAACAATGGTACAATATAAATGCTTCTATCTCAATGAATAAAGGACATACCCTTCTAAGAGTGCCTAGGCGCAAGGAGATTAAAACACTGATTTATTTTATCCTAAGTGCTGAAGTTATTAAGATGTAAAGATCAATTGTGATTTTTTTTTTTTTTTTTTTTTTTGCTCCAGGTCTGAAGTAAATTTAACTCTGTATCACTTAGGCTTTTGGAGCTAAAGGTTTCCAAAGGCCAAGGTGGTATAGCTACATGTTTGCCATATTGAAATTAGTCCCATTCTCTGAGGCATTCAGTACCTTCAGTATATGGCTTGGAATTCTCCATGTACACTGCTTGCTGTGGCGGTTACACAGCAGCTCAGACGACTTCTACACCTTCTCTGATACATGAACTGAAAAGTATTTCTAATGTTGAATGAAAGTAGAGTAATATTTTTCAAAGGTGTTTTGGAAACAACATACAGAACACTGTCCAAGAAAGATGAGCAAGGTTTATAAAATGCCTCTCAAGTGATTATTAAAAGTAAGAAATGCATCTTACAGACATAAGATTACGTCTAAATTGAGAACAGGGAACACACAGTGTCCCATATTATTTTAGAATTCTTGCTGTTCAGACTTAGAGGTACATTTCCTGTCTTTTGGTTGGATTTCTAATGATGAAGAATGCTTTCCCTTCAGAATTTTGCTGACGCTACATTTACATTTTCCAGATGTTTTGTCCATCACTTCAAATAAGAAACAAGGTTTCTTTTTAAAATGAGAGACAAAGTGAGGAACAAACAGGTACTAATTAATGCCAAGGTTTGATCTGGAATAACAAGCCATACATCCTTCATCCAAAAACTATTTTGTGATTAATAGCACCACAGAGATTATCAGTTTCCTTATCAAAAGATTCAACACTTCATAACTGATGTAGATTAGTTGCATAATAAAGCACAAACACATACAATAATATAAGAATAAAGTAACTATATTAAATGCTTAAAGAGTCACAAAATATTAAAAAAAAAAGTTTTCACACTGACAGTAACAAGTACTAACATACCCTATGCATATTTTATGGTTTTCATATAAGAACAGAAATATTGAGGACAGGGTTCACTCCATAATCAGCCTCGAGCAAGGAGCACAATAAAAGCTGTGTTGCCCCAAAAGATAACCTGGAATCATTCTGCCACTCCCCCCTTATTCAGTCTCTCTCAAGTGAAGGGAATTGCTCCTTTAGTTTAAGTTAACCATATGCTTCAATATGTTCCTGAATCAAGGTCTAAATTACTTAAGTAAACAGCTGCAGCTGTAAATATTCAACATAACACCGACATATTGCTAAAGGATTTACCATTTAAATAATTTTTAGTGTAGAAATCAATCTTGAAGTAAAAATAGAAATATATGTACCAAAAAGTTGCTGAAACAATTTCTGCTCAAACTTGTTTTGGCTTGAGAGCAAATATTCAAAGTTCCTGCTGGAAAGAAGAATTACTCTACTAGCATGAAAACATAACTGTAACTCAGGAGCTGTGACGGGAAGACCTTCCTCCAGTCAATAGTCATGGCCTAGTATGACTGATACTGAGAGAGGCTTTAGCTCAGAAGAACATCTTTATTGTTATGGACTTTGGGGATGGAAACAGAGATTGGTAGGGAAATAGGTGAAAAAGACAGTAATAACGCTTACTGACTGTTTTGGTTTGCCTTAACAGAGACATGACCGTCTCTGCTGCTATTCTGCTATGGAAACATGAGCTTCTTAGTCAAGAGAGAAGGCAGATCAGACAAAAATAACTTTTTGTATCTCTAGGAGTGTGACAAAGCAAAAAAAAACCAAACCAAAACAAAAATTGTGCATCCACTGCTGCTGAATGGCTACCCGACCAAGTCAATGGGTGGGGGCAGAGCACCCCACATGCTGTTTAAAGAATTGCTCTATACTGGATGGCATCTCTGACTACAGGGGCCTCTTCAGAAATGCTGAAGTTGTTTGAGAACTGCTAGAAATTACTGCAATCCAGGCCCAAACTCTGGAGTTCAATGCTAGAACACATGTTTTAAATCACTTCTGCTTAGGAACAGAGACAATGGACCTCAGCTGGATGTTGGGAAATTTCAATTAGATACCTGGAAAAATTGCTTATTTCAACTGCTACTTGAACAGATTGCTTAGAGAGGCACTGGCATCTCCACCCTTGAATGTGTTTGAAACTTGACTGGAGAAGTCTCTGAGAAACCTGCTCTAATTAGACTTGTTTTGAGAAGGAGGCTGGACCAGATGAGGTCCCTTGCAACCTAAAGTTGTCCTCTGAATCTATGAAATAGCAACTGTAAGGTCTGCACTATCCTGGACTTCAAAACTACAAGGAAGTTTGACTAGAAATAATGCAGGACAGAGGACTACTAGAATTTTCCTGAAAGAAGAATGAAGAGGCTTGACTACAACTAGCACAAAGGAGGCATTTGCTGTTTCTGACTGTAGTCACATTGGTCACACAGCTGTTGCTAAGTCCTATAACTTATCACCTGAGAGCTGAACACTTACCACTTCATTTCTATCAGCTGGAGGTAGCGTGTTTCCCCTATTGGAAGCCAAATTTTACAAGTCTCTTTTGTAAAAGCAGATGTGTTCATGAGCTTCTCAAAGCATCACTGAAGTGGAATGATATATATAATGTTTATGTATATAAATAATAGAAGAGAAATAATATAATAATTATATAAATACATGTAAAAGGAAACAACTATTGCTTTGACATTATAACATGCCAATATTACCCTAGTAATGCAATGTCCTAAGTGAAATGTACTAGTTTAGTGGAAAGAGAATATTATGAACGTGTATGTCATATTCAAGGAAGAAGAATATTTAATATCCAAAATACTGGGAGAAAATAAATTCCAATACATAAGATTGGCTCCTTTTCAGTTGCTAAACTAGCAAATTGGGATAGGAAGACTTGGCCTTGTCACACCACTGATTTCCTTAGTGAGGTATGGCAACCTATAAACCCCATTCCTGCTTTTATTCCCCATCTCCAGAACATTTTATGCACAAATACACGGCCAGGGAATTTAGATCATACAAAGAGAATAATTTAGCCCTTTAGCTATCTAATGTTATATTATCTTAATATATTTGGCCAGATTCTGAAGAGATTCTTCTTTATCTTTCCCAGATGGTAAAACCAGAAAAAAGTTAGGCATTAATTCAATGTACAGGTTATTAGTCTGGCATAGGCTTCAAGCACATCGACAAATACATATTTTGGGAGCAGCAACTAAGTTGAACAATATTCAGTTTAACGTTACCTTTTCTGTATAATAATGAAGTGAAGGATAATCCTTCAGTGTATTTCTTTATTGGCTCCAGTAATTAAGTGAAACATTGTGTGGTATGTACTGAAGTATGCAGAAATTAGGACACAACTGCCAATCTGTCCTAATTATTTTTCTTACAGTTGTATTTATCTAATTTGTGCTGATTTCTTGGGGTCTGTAGTTTATGATTATCTTGCAACTAAACAACATTGTGATGATGCTGAAGCTGTGATAAAGCTACATCCTTCTACCCAACAGCCACAAACAAATTAAATTCACCATAGGTCTATCTATTACGTGGTTTTAAATGACATCCTGAGAATCTCCTACTTCAAGTTGCATCTATGCCAAGGCATTGCTCTTGGTGCATTTACCTGAACTGAGCTTAAATCCTAACCTGCCTTTCATTCAGGCAGGTGACTCAGCTTAGCATTTTTGTTAAAGCAAAAGGAAATCCAGTGCCCTTCTGACACACAAAACCATGCCATCTTGGTGTTCAACTACATAATCCTTTTGTCTGAAAAGAAGAGTCCAAGTATATTTCAGAAATATCATATTTTTTCATTTGGCTTACAGAACACATATAAACTAAGACTCCTAACTGTGATTCTCAAACACAAAACAAAGTCAAAGGTTGCAGCATATGTTTTTGTTTCAGCTTCTCCAAATTACTTGCAAATGTATTCAAACACAATATGAGGAGATACTTTATTTTATTGAAAATAACAGACTACAGGGTGCTGCAAAAAAGGCTGAAGTACCTCAAGCATAAACATGGAAAGAATACATTGGTTTAGAAACCCATAAATCCTTATTTGAATCTGCCAACCTGAAAGCCAAGTAAAGCCCGAAAAAACTATTTTTCCTAAATGCTATGTCTGATTAAGCCATACTATTAAATGACAGCTGAACTTTAACATTAATATGATATTATTTAAATAACTGCATGATTTTTTTTTTACACTAAAATGATGAATGATTTTTGGACAGCTCAATTGACATAAAGCAAGAAACCCCTTTAATGAGATTTGACAAAATGGAGACATATGCAGAATATTCGTTACAGCTCATGTCGCAGATCCCTTCCTGGGGAGACTTGGGTTTGGTTGTATCTTTTCTTTGTTTTTTTTTTTTTTTTATAGTTTATTTTGATTGTCTACAGGCACTGAACCATCCCTTTCAATTGCCACTTCCTTTCTCCATGGATTTTGAATTTAGCTTGTGTCATTTACATATTACTCTTAATCAGAGAATTTTATGTGTTACAGCTTGCAGCTGGAATTGTAAGAAATCTGTGGAATGAAGACATGAGGTTCAGTCGTTTTAACCTTTCTCAACTGGGTAAACAAGGAACCACTAACAAAGATGTTTTTCTGAGGAGACTAAAGAACAACTTAATAAATTCTGGTTTTGACATTTTCCAAGATAAGTGACAAATCAAAACTCTGCTAAAATGTTCTCTCTGTCTTTTTTTTTTTTTTTTTTTTTTTTTTAATAAGCAGATTGCATTAAGCAAATATGCTACATAAAAGCCTATGGCAAGGGTAATTTCATACTGAATGCTTCTGAGGATACTCTAAACCCCTTTAAAACTGTGTTTTCATAGCACCTAACACCACCTACTAGAGGGATACTTTTCCTTTTCAGGAAGCTGAATATATACAGAAATATGGATATCACAGAGGAGCTTAGGTGTTGTTTCACGGGGTAAGAACACAATACTCAGATAAGCCACTAATCAAAAAAAATTGTCTGGAAAGGTACCAATGTAAATTTAAGGTGGGTAGTAAACACTGGGTAACTCGTTCCCTGCAGTTCCACACATATTTTTTAGGATGTCCCAAATTTTTCTGTTCCTTATCACCTCCCTTTTATCCCAGGCACAATTTTCATAGCATTGAAAACATAGTAAAAAGATGTTAAACTCACAAGGCTTGATAATGTGTCTGCCCCATCTATTTCAAAATAATTGATCATAACTTTTTCTCTGTGTGTAAATTTATGCTGCCCCAAAGAATCTACAGACTTTCTCACATAAAATTTAACAGGTAAAAAACCCTGAAAACACCAAAATCACTTAAGAATAAGAAATGTGGAAAATCATAATTAAAAAGCCTAATTTTAGAATACTCACACACAAAAATGCTAAATACAAAGAAACAAAAATGAAAAATGTCTGAGCACAGGGTAGTATCTCAGGCTAAAGAAAACTCTTCCTATAGCTGTGATAAAGCCTTGTGTCTAACCATTCCTGCTTCAATACCAGCATTCATTTGAGAACACTTTACATAGTAGCCTGTGTAAAAAAAATCAGGTACATCAGCAAAATGCTGAGGTTGAATTAAAACTAAAAATAAAGTCACAGAGAGAGAAAAATAAAGAAATAGCTGAAGTGTCCCTACCTTGGCCTTACCTTCGCAACATTCCCGTCAAGATCCTGGAACTCTTCCCCAGGTTTGCATCTGTTTCTCTAAGCTGGGGAGAAAAGAGTCCCATTAAAAGGCGCATGTACTCTTCACACTGTCATTTGAGTTCATGAACTTCAGGTTTAGCCCACAGCAAACTCTTGTGTAAGAAAGCCACTGAAGCCCTGAATTTTTTTATTTTTTTTTGGCTTTCACTTACATAAAGATGAAACCCATGGAAGATAAGGCACCGAGGCAACAAAGATGAACTGGGATAAAGAGCAAGAGCATTACAAATGAATGCTTGCAGGTAAAAGCTGTATAAACTGGAATCCGTAATTCCCACTGCTGTGTGTATATTTATTGGTTTCATATATTAGCAAGGGCATCAAGGGATGAAGAGACAGCCATGTGCTATGCCCCTGATGCTTGATGAAATGAAAAACAAACATACCTTTCTTTCAATGTTTTTCAAAGACAGCAGTTTAAAGAAAAAACAGTAATAAAGAACAGTGTCCTTTTTACCCATTCTGCATAAAAGAAATATGCCTATACTACGCTTTAAATATAAAACTTGTACTGACCTTACAGCAGCCGCCTCTGGGATGGATGCCCAAATACTCTCTGAACAGTACATGGTATGTACGTAAGGCATGGCTGTAGAAATTTTGCATGTAACGATCACTTGCCCACTGAAAATGCTATTTTTAGTAGTTTGTTAGGGCACATGAAACCTACATTTACAGCTAAACTTAATTAGCTGAGTTGCGCTGTAACTCTTAAAAATCTTCCAAAATAGGTAAAAGCACAACTGAATTAAAAACAAAACAAACAAACAAACAACCCACAAACAAACATAAAAATTGGGGAGATGAAAATTTATGAAGCAAATGAGGTTCATATTAAAAAAGAACATTTACTTCTATAGTTCTGTAAAAGGAATTAAAACATTCCTTCAATTTTTGTGTTTATTAGTCTACCACAAAACGATGTCTAGAAATTGTGTAGGAAGAATAGTTACAATCCTAGCTGAAGAAGAGACACCTTTGGACCTATTAGAGATCTTGGAGTCAGTGGGACTTCAAAATCTACTGTAAATGACGAAGTAACTAACAATTGTCAGTTATGAAGTAGCAGGGACCACTGTTTCTGAGGTGTCCCATAACACAACTGTGTACACATACAGAAAAACATTCTTCTCCTTATGAAAGCTGAATATTTACCTCTTCGTTATCAAATCAGATTGAAAGATTACCTGACTCATGGACTTGTTACTAAAGAAATTGTTGTAGATGACAAAATGTATCCTGTGTAATAAATCCATCAGAACTGCCAAGAGAAGTGGCAGTCTTCCAATAACAAATCACCTTCACCATAACAAGCCACTGTTGTATCTTGAACATACTCATAGCAGTGATATTTATAAATCAGTTTCTATTCTGGAGCCCAATACTGTAAATATTTGCTACCAGAAGTAACTGAAATCAGTAGCTGAAATCAATGACATGCAAGCTTTTTGCATAAATTTCCTCCTTGCTCTTGCAAAAGGTATTAAGAAAATACCAAGTAGAACCTGGGACTGGGTAACACCAAGACTTGCTCTTAGCAATATCATATTCAGTGGGAAGGCTTTGCACTTACTCTCAGATCTCTGTAATTATGTGCTATGATGGAACAAAGATGAGCATTGTATTCCAGGGAGGCCAGTCCCTCTTTTTTTCCTGATTCATCTAGACAATTCAAGCTCCAGAAAAGCAGTTTAGCCCAGTTTGACACAAGTAACAGAAGAAAAAACGTCACAATAATTTTTAAAAGGCTCATTAAAAAGCCAAGTTCTTATCTATGCTAGAAGGGAATCTGAAGTACAAATGTATGCTTTACACTGGTCTTTTATTATTCATAAAGATGCATTTAACACTTGGGGCTTCTCCTCCCTTTTCACAGAAAAGTAGCTCTCCTTTTTACCATTATATGTTTGATCCTAACTTTCCTCTCTTGCTGCAGGTTTCTACCTGACAGCTAGAATCAGTACTGATAGTTAGAAAGGGAAAGCTGGATCTTAAAGATTTCACAAACTCCTCTAAGCAAGATGACCTCATATTTCTATGGTAATAAAAAACCCCACAAAATAAGCAGAAGAAATGTAAAAAAAGAAACAAACATGTACACACATTGTTGGAAGATCTCTAGCTACTTCCCAAGAGAACACTAAAAAAAAAAAAAAAAAAAAAACAAACCAAAAAACAATCTTTTCTTCCTGCACTGGCAGAAAAAAAAAAAAAAAAACCAAACCAAAAACCAAACAAAAACCCAACATAAAGAGTTTCAAACTGCAAGTTTATTTTAATTTAAAGCTGAAATATTTGACTGTAGTTCATCATTCCTTTACCAATACCAATTGTACTGCAGAAGCCAAAGAACAGGTGGCATGTAAACCTGTTAGATGGCTTATGCTAGCACTCTGTTTCACAGAATGGCTGCAGTGCAAACATTTTGAAATATGCTTTCATATTAGCAATGGCAATCTACATGGTGTTTAAGAAAGCTTTTAAAAATTAATATTAGGAATAAAGATGAACAAGATGCTGGCATTGATATCTTGTCTGCCTTAGACACATATTAAGGTTTTCCTAAAAAGTGTTGTGACTTTTAGAGTCCCATACAGTCCATCTAACCTACCTGACTTGTAGCTGAGCTTCTCTCCATCCTCTTTGTCTTAAAAAAAAGTTTTACTCTACAGACAGGAAAAAAACCCCTCAAATATGTAAATTTAACTAAACTATAGAGACACTAACTCATCTAAATTTTGCTCATAAGAAAATCTTATTTCCGCAACACTGAACTGCTAAGAGCTGACCATCATAACTCAGGTTGACATTTGACTTTCAGAAGAGAGGTTTGTTCCCTGGTTGATAAGATAATGCCATGTATCCAGTGTAAAGCTACAATGCATTGATAGAGCACCCTCTATCCTGGTCTCTTAAAAATCTCCAGAAAATGGAAAACTTGCCAAGTTATCCAAGATAATCCCTGACTGTACATCTGAGTATACAAGCATCTGAGGCAGGTACACTCGTTCATTCTCCACTGGAGAACTTTTCTAAATTCCCTAAACAAAATAATTTAAGTGGTATATGATAAAAACTTGGAATTTGAGATCTTCCATTTATGACAAGAGGTTTTCCATTGCACTGTGGTGGGATACACTTTCCTATAATACCCTTACTTCTAATCTTGCTCCTTGCAGCTTACAGGTTTTGCCAGTGAGGAAATTTGCTCTTCAGGTGGAAAGTACAGGAAAGGAAAAGTTATGCAACAAACCATGTGTACACTGAGTCATCAGAATTATATTCCCTCTTTCTCCTTCCCAAGGATTTTTAGGGTCAGCAGAAAGGGAGGCATGCTATTCATCTCCATTGCCTAGATTTTACTTCTCCAGCTAGAAACAAAAAAGCATCTCAGATTCAGCAGCCACTAGGGATGCCAGGAGTGGAGTTGAAATAAGACACAAAGTTGCCTGAGCAATGCTTGGTAAATGCTCAAAATCCTTAGATGCATTTAATGATTTAGTTATCCTTAATGTTTTAAAGTAGCTAATGCCCAGGACTGGTACAGATAATAGAAAAGGCCTCATTCAAGCTGTCATATCAGGCTTTACCAATCAAAGCTATCCAGGTAAAGAAACTCCCTGGGACAGATAAAGGAGTTTTCTTAAGTGGCTTTGGTCACCTAGAGGCCCACTGAAGGACTAAACTTTGGCAAAACTGGATACTCAGGAAAGTATCTGATCAACATGTCATGGACAGAAGGTGCAGTCAATCCTGGTTCTGTGAGCAGAAACCAGAACCAGAGAGGCAAATTTCTTAGACTGAAGTTCAGAGAACAGCTATGCATTGGATGGGATGGGCTTCTGAGCATCTTCATTAACTCTATAGAGTAGACTTGATGCTTATGGAGGCAACATAAGCCAAAAATGACATAAATATGTTATCTTGACTGCAGTGACAGAACAGCAGTGTAAGAAACCACTATCTGTTTGAAAACAGCAGTGTAAGCAACCATAGAATTGCCTAAGGAGACAACTATTAGCAATAGCAGCTACAAAGTAAGGTTGATCAACTATTACAAGCTCAGTCATAACACTCAACTTTGTTTCATAGAAAGTCCAAGAAGTCACTGCAATGGACACCATAACAAACCCTTCAAAGGACAGAAAACTGACCTAACTATGAAGTTAGTGACAGAAATCTTGCTTACAGCAGTGGATTTGGTAACTCAAGTGCCTCTGTAGGAGGGGCTTTGCAGGATTGGGCCCATGTAGAAAACTTTCTGTTTCATTGCAGACAGTTATTATGTCTCACAATAGCAGCTGATGTATACAAAACTGATCAATATGCTGGATTATTTCTGCATGCACAGAGAACTTGCCCAAAGCAAATAAAATATGATATCAGCAACTACTTATTGTCACCCTTACCCTTTCCCGAGCACGCTGGATCTTCTCTCTGTCATGGCTGAGGTTTTCCAGCATCTCCTGTCCAATCTGCTCTGCATTAAAAAAATCAAAATGTAAATCATGAAAAATATAGCTTCTGACTGTAAGACATCAAAATGCCAAGTCAGATTGTAACAACATTTAATACATGTGGTAGCCTAATCACTCCACCTCACTGCAAAGAGAAGGACATCATTATACTACATTTTAACTTTTTCAAGCAGTGTAAAACTGAAGCAGTAACAACCAAACCAGAAACTGTCCCTCTGCAATCTCTTGAGGTTGTCTAGGTCCTGGGAATTGATCCTGACCTTTTGCGTATGAAACAAAGGCAAACAGACTTTCAGACTAGCTCACAGTGCTGGGTGTTCATACTTCCCACATGCTCCTTAAGCCCACTCCTTGTCTTAGAAATGAAGTCAGGAAGCCTGTGCTAAAACATCAGCCACCCTTACACCTCTAAAGTCATATTAGAAGAAAACCACTCTCTATGCCTCTTAGTTTTTACCATGGATGCTTAAATAAAAGCTATTTCAGGCGAAGCCCAATTACAGGTGCTTGTTTTGTTCCACCACAGAATATTTTTGGCAAGCTTAGAGATATGTTGTAATGAATGTTTTTAATAGCAGACATATAGATTAATCTATTGTGATCACCGTTTGTTTATAGAGGGGTTGTTTGCTTCCTCGGCCTATGCTGAAGCAAAGATTGCAAAATTACAGTGGAGAGGCCTCAAGATATGGTATAAAGACAACATAAGATGCCAAAACTCTACTCTTCAAACAGCTTCAGATAAATGCTCCTCTAACACTGAAATATTAGCAGCAAGTATAGAGAAGAGATTTTAATCTTCAAAGCTCTATAGAAACATGAAGAAACCCTCCCTGCATTTCCCTGAAGGAGAAAAATAAGTTAAATCCTTCCCATTTTACAGATGGGGAAATAGACATAAGGAGCTGAAGCAGCTGTAGCTTGCCTCAGGATACACAGCACGTGTTAGACAACCAGCATTTCTGTGCACATTCACTGAAGCTACTTAGCTAGCTTGCCACAGATACATACCAAAACTGAGTAAAACTAAAAAACCTTATTCTTTCCATAAACAATGAAAATCATGCCTTACTTTTTGTTCTGGTGAATGAGTGGAATCTTAAAATATCTTTATTTGAGGAACCTCAAGAAAATTAATCATTAAAAAGTCACTGATATATTAGTAAACATGACGCCTTTCTTTTCGCCCTTTTTTTTTTAAGTATTATTATTATTATTGTAAATACAGTCCATTTTCAGGAAACAATCCAAAGTAGAATCACTTCAAACTTTAAAAATTTGAGACAAGGAATTTTTTTCCTGAATCCATTTAACACAAGGTACACACTCTGCCAGGTAAAGTCTACAGTAATTCATTATATATATTCTCTATCTGTTGCCAAGTAGAGTACAAGTAAGATAAATATTTCCTCAGATATCTGACCACAAATTGACATCCTCATTATGCTATCTTGTCCCTCTTGGCTTGCTGCTCTTTACTTTTAGCTGTATATACAATGCCTCCCAAAGGTGAAATGTGGTAAGATATGTGGTTATTGAGTCAAAAAAGCTGTAAGGTGTAGTACAGCTGTATACATGGCAGCCTAAGAATGCCATTCAAGAGAGCTTTGCCTATGTTTGCATGTCAAAAGACTTACTGGATGAAACTATACTGAGCTTATTCCTCATCAAAGAACTCAAAATCCTGTAATACACAGATACATGCATTCAGTGTAATCTGTGGGAGAAAAAACAAAGCAAATGCCTTAAAAATAGAGAGAGAAAAAAATCAACAAATTACTAACCAAGTAGCATGAGGTGAAATGATAACAAGCATTTATTGCTAAAAATTATACGTATGTTTGCACAGATATAAAGGAGTGTGAGGAGCAGATTTTCCTTCAAAGGAACAACTATAAAGTAAATGGCTAAAATGGCTTGGTATTTCACAAACAAACCTCAAAAATATCTTTATAGGAAACAGCTCTATTTTTATTACACCAATTTTAAGCAAGTTACTGTGCGGGGTTTTTTTCATCTTCTTCCTGTCACTGGCAAGTTCACACTCTTAGCTTTTTATAATGATTGAGTTTATTTTCCAACCATCAATGTGACAGCAGCATCAACTGTAAGTGAGGGTAAAACACCATCACTTTGACGAATAGTGTATTTTCCTCTCATTGTCGATGACTGAAGACATCAATAAATAAGGAAGGAGAGCATGTCAGCCAGAATATCACAGAATGAATTGTTGATATGACACTTAGGGATTAAACCTTCAGCCATGAAGTTCAACCTAGCAGAGGGGTCTGAGAACTGAGATAGTTGCGTTTCTTCCCAGCAGCCTCTATAGATAAATAATTGGACGGATCATCAATTTTACAGGAGCAGCTTTACTCTACATGCACTTTAGTTGATGATCTTTGGCCTTTTTTTGGGCTAAAATAACAACATAAGTTGAACAAAGAGACATAACGGAGGTAATATAATCTCACAATAAGTTTGCAAACATAAATTGACACCTTTATCCACAGATCCTCTTTGTGTCCTCGTTCTACTCAGAAAATTCACTGATGACAGTGAAACTTGATTTTTAGTTGGAAGGTCAAGACAGTCAAAGAAAAATATTAATAAATAAAGAAAATACAGACTTATAAATGATATTAAGACATCTCTTCACTTGTTTTGCAACGAAAGGTGCCTGGGAATGGAGAAAAAGTAACATTAGCCCACAGTACAACTAATTACAAGCTTGGTATCATTGCTATCTGCTTGCTATCATTTTTCAACTTTCCTCACACCTCTGATGTTTTCTTGCCAGTTAAAACCTTCATCTATGTAGTAGATTCATGTTTTTAGTGCAACAGTGCTGTTTAGATCTTTCCAGACTAGTTATAATGCAAATCATTAATGATGCTACTACAGTTCTCTGAAAAGGTCAGGTTCCTAAGATAAACTGTAGCGCAGATGCAGGAATTAAGACCAATATGCAAACTGAAGGGTGTTGCATGATGCCAGTAATGGTGCTATTTCCACAGAATCTTAACAAAGTCATTTATTTGGGAATTATCCCATCCTTTTAGTTGGTACATATGGACAATGTTTAGTATAGTCCCACAGAAGACTGCATGGTGCTGTCTTATAGCCAAAATTCCCCAAAAGATGCATAAAATTACTTTCTAAAATTACAGCTACACTATGAGAAGCAGAAGGGTGAATGTATTTACATTATTATCTATGCACTGACAGAGGGCAGGAAGAGTCGATATGGCAATTATCTCACTCTTAAAGAATTCTGTGCTGAACAGAAAAAAAAAAATTCCGAAGAAGTACGTAATATTAACAAGCATTAGCCTTAAAGAGTGAATGTTAAAATTCACAGGTCTAACTGTATTCTGCCTTAAAGATGTTTGAAAAAGGTATGGGAAATCAGCCTCTCCAGTGCATAACAGAGACTGAGTTATGTAAAAGATTATAGCAGTTTTTGCCCTAGAACACCGAAACTAATTAGAAGAACAAAGCTGCTTTCCCCAGCTAAGAACTATCCACACCACCCCCCCCCCCCCCCCAACACCAAAAAAAAAAAAAAAAAAAAATCCCTTCGCTACAAAAACTTCACAGTCTTGTTAATGTTTCTTTATTTATGTAATTAAGTAA
>JANHGN010003754.1:67588-98287 GCA_024605025.1 Megaceryle maxima | reverse complement strand
TTATGGAAAATATTATAGGAGTTTTCCCCCCACAACACCGAAACTAATTAGAAGAACAAACCTCCTTTCCCCAGCTAAGAACTATCCACCCCCCCCCCCCCCCCAAAAAAAATAAGGAAACCAAACTTCCTTCTTCATGTGTGCAAAAATTGGTACATGTTTTTCAACTTCTGTATTGAGATAAACCCAAAAGACAATGATCATTTCTAGCAAAGCTTTACGCTCTTGCATATGCCCTTACTTTGGAATTTGCCTACAAACTATACACGGTATTTGTTTATATATACAATTCATAATTATTTAATACATGTTCCACAAAGCTCGATTTCTAATACCTACACACTTAACAAGGATGCAACATAAGTTTTGCTTGACTGTTTTTTCTTTTCCTTTCTTTGCCTCCAGCCATTTAAGCATTTATTTACTTTATCAGTTAAACTGATTCTGAAAGAGCTTTTCGTAATCATTCAAGTCAATAATATTTTTTTCCTTAAGAATCAGTAATATATTTACTCAAGAGACAGGAATGATATGGAATGAGCCTTTCCAGGCTTTTGAATAAACAAAGATGCATTTTTACAAATTTTGAAGACAGAGTCCCCATTTTTTTTCTTTTGAAATGAAAAATATAATAATATTACATGGTTTATACAGCACTTTTCCTCTCAATGTGTACCCTCTGTGTGTGTATGTAAATACATATATATGTATGTATGTTTCATAGGAGGCAGCAGATATCTTGATATGATTTAAAATGTCAAAAAAAGGTTAACAACCAAATCATGTAGAAGATGCCTGGAAGTATGATTTGCTCAATCTCATCATACATAAAATGCATGCATCTGAGGTATTTAATTAGAGGTGGGAAAAGAAAAACTAATTTACACTGAGAAAAACAGACAATCATGTTAAGAATCAAGATGGCTGTTCTACACTATCATGAAATAAACTCGAAAACCACCATGTGTTGTGAGAGAAGGAATGACAGTAGGAATGGAGAACACTTCCACCCTGAGATTCTCAGCCTTGCCTAGTGAATAATGGCATTTGGGGAGTGCAATCCTATGTTGTTATCCACAAAGACACTGCATGCTCTAAAGATGTAGCAAAAGCTTACAGAAGATTTTTGGAAAACAACTGCACTGACACAGGCAGAAACTCAGAGAACATATTCAAGGCTGGGATACTTTTTCCAAAAGTCACTCTGTTTTGGACAGGTTAAAAGTTTAGATTTTAGGAGAGACATAAATCATCAACAGCAGTTCCTGGAAAGAAAAAAAAAATGCTAGTAAGGGTTAAATGCTAGCTGTTCAGAGCAAGCAGATTTACAAACTTAGAAAATATACATTGCAGGAATCAGAAGAATTCAGGGCTGAGTCAAATGCTTTATACTTCTGAACAGCAGAAAGTTAATAAAGAAAGTGATGACATATCTTTAAGTGTAGGGACACAGGTAAAAGCCTTAGAAATTTACAAGTTCACAGTTGATATATATTTACATTGAATGGCCAATGTAATTAGAGACAGAAGTCTTTAGATCATTAAAGTTATTAAATTACAAGTACAGGTTAATACAGATAAATGAAGGACAATATACTGGCTATAAGCTGATGGAGAGAAAATCTGTAGAGCATTAACAGAATGGTGGAACGTGAGAGTTAGTGCTCAAATGCCTCGAGAATCTGCCACAGAGAAGCTAATCTGCATGCTGTAAAGCGGTCACTTAAAATAAAAATTAGCTACATACTACAGGGGCTAGCTGGCTTCTTCAGCAGAAGCAAATGCCATACTGGTAGGAGTATTGACAGTCAACAGCATACACTGAGGACATCCAACACTTCCAGAGTTGTCAGAAGTTCAGGTGCAAGAGAAAAGAAGTTGCCCAGTCTTACTGTGAAAGCAAAGAACACCTCCTAATCCACAAAAGTCCAAGATGCCCAGCAAGCTTAAAATAGAAACATTTTTCAAATGAAAAAGGCTCCTAAAAGCCATAATGGATGTCCATGAAATTATTTTCATTGTCCCAACAGCAAAAGGGGTCTGTTGATCCCAAGGTCAGGGAAACCAGAAATAAAAACATCCAGAACACCTAATCAGAATACAGGCTTTGTGCTTAGTTCAAAATAAGGAAGAAAAGATATTTGAGGAAGATGCCATGCCACATGCCTTTAAGAACAAACTGGGAGCATTTCATAACCAACACCTCCCATGGTCCAGGCCCACTCTGTCCTTCCCCAGGAAAAAAAAAGAGGCAGATTAATGAGAAGAAAATGGGAAAAAGAAAGGAGAAAGATGATATATGACAGACCTAGTAACTTCACCTTTAGTAGCCTTTTCTTTTTTTAAGGTTTCATACTTTTTCTGAAATCCCAACTTACATCAATCTGCTGGTATAAAGCTACTCATTTCTCACTAACTGATGTATTTTTTTCTGTCTACTCCCATCATCCATCTAGCTGAGCTCCCTTACTAACATCCTCACAGCAACATTCACAGGAGGTGTCAGACTTTGATTCTCCTGAGCACTTGTCTACATTAAAGTCCAGCCACTGTTCTAGCCATGCACCAACTCAGCAATGCTCATCCACTGCAAATTCCTTTCTTTGTATCTTCTTCTCCCACCTTCCTTCAAATAAGTTCTAAGGCAAAAGAAATCCTTGCTTGCCGCATCAACAGGTAAACAACTTGCTATCCCCATTTCAATCATTTATGTAAGTGAAGCTGGGAACAAACCCTCAGTATCTTCTTTTCCTACTACTTTAAGTGCTGTCAGGACAGCAGAATTCCTTGCTCACTTTAAGCTTGGTGCAGGGAATGGACACTGCTTCATTACAGTACTGCCAATCTTGAACTTTTCTGAAAGCAGTTTAGCAGGAGAGAGTATTAACAATCCTGATTGTATCTAAATTAAGCTGCAGAAGCCTATCCTCTAGAACTTGAGTCACAAACCATCACTTAATTAAACCTATGACTCCAAACAGCACCAAGGTGACACAACAGTGATCTTTGTTTCATCTAACTAAGGCTGGATTCACAGTCATAATTTAATACAAAATGCTCGACCATCTACCAAGTTTGTTATAAACTCAAAGCAGTGTAAATAATTACTTTGGACCCTGCAGTACTGGTTATTTCAAAGACTTAAAATGTGTAGGCAGAGAGTTGCCAACTTAGACTCCTGCATTCAGCAGCTGGAGGCTCGTAAATTTGGCCCTACCCCTATAGCTGATTTACTTTTAAAGCAATAAATGTACTTCAAGACACAGAATTAACCATAAAATTGATGAGACAGACTATCAGCCAACGAGCAAACAGAAAACAAAGTTACATTAGGTTTTCAAAAGAGAAGGAAACATTTTGAAATGTTTTAAAATTTAAGTGTGGAGCAAGAGATTTTTTCTTCAAACTTATTTAACTACAGAAAACCACAGCATATGACATTTAAACAGTAAAAAGATGAAGTCTGATAGTTGTATCTGTAAGCACTGGAAGATTTTTTTTTTTTTAAACTGATTCTTTATGACCCATTTATATGGCTAAAACTTATCAATCTGCAGTATCTTCTACACATCAGAAAATCTACGAGAAGACTATATCCTTCAACTCTTTCCATCTGAGAAATTGCTCCTTGAAGCAAAAAGCAATGTCAACAAATGAAAACAAAGCCACAGCCAGATAAAATGACATTTGGAGTTGTTTAGATTTCCCCTAACATCCTGATGTACCAGGTTTATTCTGAATCTACAGAGCGATTAGAAAGCCAGGAAAGCTGGCGACGCAAGCAAAAAGTCTACGCCTGTTTGATCTGTAATACTTCCACAGAGCTAAAGTGTGTTTTAACCTTTCTTTCACTGTTCAGCAATTCATTTTAAATGTGAATGGAACTATCTCCTGCTGCATTCACATTCATATTTAAACAACGAAAAATAGAAGTACAGTAATGTCCAGACATAAGAAAAATAAAACAAACTTAAAAGATGATTAATAAATAATGTTTAAAATCACTGAACAAAAACTGTAGGAGTTTGTGCAAAAATAAAGCATTCTGAAATCAGTCTATCTCTATATGTATAAACTTTCTTAAACATCGGAAAGCCCACAAAGCAGGTGAACAGCTCAGCAACCTCGAAGCTGGCTTCAGTGCAACACATTCTTTGAATACGAATTAGCAATGGGTAATCGCAGCATATTTATGAGGCCTTTTGCCTGGTCCTTTTCTCCAGTGAATGCTGTATTATTCATTGCGTGTGCCCTGACCCCAGTGCGCTCCTGTTCTGACAAATCATACTTGATTAAGACAAATCTTTATTAGTTAGCTAGTCAACTTCCCCATTTATCATTTGCAAATCCCATTCTCCTTTTCGGGTACAGTAAAAGTAACTGAAACCATTTTTTTTCTCTATATTAAATAAAATGCTTGTTACAGACAGTAAGTGCAAACAGAACCCTAGAAGTCAGTAATAGATGTTAAAAAAAAAAGTGTAACAGGCATAAATTACAAATGTGGCAAAACTCTAACACAATAGCATACTTTAAATAGGCTGATGAAAAATTAATTACCTCATCCTTTCACGTTTCCCCATTTTTTTACCAACGAAATCTCTCAAAATCTAAATACCATATAAAAGAACTCTATTGCAAAGTTGGAGGCTAGAAGTACTGAGGTTTAAAAAATAGTAATAAAGACAGAAGATATGGCTCAAAGTTTCTACCAATACAGAAAAAAACATCTTTGAAAAGTTGATCTATAAAAGGAGGCAAAATGAAATAAAAATTATTCCTAAGTTTCAGTGTCCCTTGAACATGTAGCATCTCTCCAAGGAGGTGGTAATTTGTAGAGGAAAACCCCTTTCAAGACAAAGTTAGTTTATTCAGTGGGTAATTTACAGCTAGAAAATTCTGTGATATGCAATAGACACATTTGTCATGACAGTAGTTTTGCTTGAAGAAAAGGATGTTTCTTCTATCAGGACTCTGGAGACCTGAGGAAGCTACTTGGAGATGGAAGGACAAGAAGCAGAGAAAAGGGACAGTCCAAAGCTTAATGGGCTGGCTGTGGTTCAAGCTGTAGCTCTACCACAGAATTTTATTCTGGCCTCTGGAGGGATCTCGAGGAAATGCTCACTTAGCTGTATTTTTGTTTGGTGATGAAGTTTAATAGTTTGCTTATTTTATTACATTTTGAATCTTGGTTTTATACATATTGATATTTATTCTCACCAATTAAAATCTGTCTTCATTTGAAATATAGAGTAAATTAAAAATCTGCACCTAAAGGACAAAAGATCAACATAAAAAAAAAAAAAAAAAAAATCAAAAAATCTCTGTGTTGTTTTCACAGCACACTTTTTATGGACTCCTGTCTTCCTCCACTTATACCTGCCCATCTCAAGCCATTTTTCCTTTGTTTATATTTTTATTATAGCTGCAGGACCAATGCAGCTATGGATTCTGCCTTTTTTTTTTTTTTTTTTTCTTTTTAAACACACATGAACTAAGTGCTAGTTATTTCCATCTGCAATGTTGCCTTCGATTACACACAGAGTAATGCTGAGAAAACCACTAACTCAATAAACCCGCAGCAAGAGTGCAGAGGGAACAATGACAAATACCCAGTGGCCTGGCAAAACACTGTTAGAGGAGGTATACAAGAAGGAAAGAATCCAGACTGATTTTAAAATCCAGTCTGAGTTTGCAGGGCTATGTATATTAAAAAAAAAAATAATTGAAAATTCTCTGCTCTTGTTCTTGTCGAACAAAGACATTTATTCCAGAAATTGCTGAGACAAAAATAAAGGCTGTACACAAATTAGTTGTTTTACAGCACTCCTCAGAGCAAAGCCAAATTTTAAGGATCAAATTAAGCTCTTCAGATGGTCTTTAAGAAGTAGACTTACATGGGGCCTTTACTGCACGTGGACACAGTTTGTTCCTAGGGCATACCTGAATGGAAAAACTGTTGTAAAACTTGTTTTTTCGGTAAGTGTCTAAGATGACAAGTGTGATTTCTTCTGATGGAGGAATTCAGCAACAATTATTGATGCTTTTCACTCTCTCCATTAGGCTACTGCTGCATGGCTTAACTGGGGCAAACCGGAGGTTTCTAAACCAAAAACCTGCTCCAAAAGAGAGCAGCTTACTGCATGGAGCAGCAGCTTGTGCTCAGATTCTCCTGAAGCAGCTGCCTCCAGCAGGCCAAGTGCCATTGCAACTATGGGACATGGTCTTTTGAGTCCCCAGTGATTTGGGTTACCAGAGAGACTGCTTCTCTCTGTTGGGTGTTACTTGAACTGCAGTCAGCTGAGATAAGTGTGCTAGAGGTGCCATGAAGAAGCATTGGCAGCGGAACAGTCTCTGAGGATGTCCTAGGTTTGGATGATATCTCTGCTCTCTCCTGGTCTGCAAGCCCTCAGACATGTTAGCGTGCAGGACATGCTGCCAGAAACATCAGGTGGTCTGCTCTGGGATGTAATTAACAATTCTGAAGGACTTACTGGCAGGCCATGAATGTTCTGCATGCTGCAGACAGAACAAATTAAGTACATCTTTCTTTGCTGTAGCTAATTTCTCTATTTCTAGAGGACCAACATGAACAAAACAGCATGCCCAGTAGTCCTTAGCCCAACACAGTAAAGAGACAAGTATCTGGATTTTCTGTCATGTCCAAAGATGGAGAACACCAGGAGGCAAGGGCGGATCTGGGAAAGGACCCTGGACTGCTGGGTTCAGTATGTGATATGAAAGGCATGCCACCTATGGGCAGGTACCATCCAGCTGACCATCCTTACTGATGTTACATACCTGTGTTCATGGCCATTTACATATTTAATTGCTGGCTTGGATTCCAGTTTAAAAAAAAAAAAAAAAATTAACTTTCTGAAATTTCTTCGAGCAGGGTTTAATGTTGCAAGACAGGGATTTGGAAGAATACAGTTTTACTACTGGCTCAGCCACGATAGTACACCTGGTAAATATTTTTGTGCCTGCTTCCCCATTTCTAAGATGAGTGTGAAAGAATCCACATTGGCAGAACACAACATGTATCACTTGAAGGACTGTATTCCTGTGGAAGTCAATTAAATACTGCCCTTAGCTTCTTATATATTCATTTGCATTATAAAATTATATTCAAACTAGTAGTTAATTGAAAAAACAGTATTAGAAATTATTTTTAAAATAAGGTCTGAAGTGGCACACTTTCCTCAACTACAGGACATTATATTCAATCTCATAAAGGTTCTCAAGATTATTTGAGCATCAAACTATAATTATCCCGTGATCTACTGAATTGGTAAATTATTGCAGTATGACATTTTAATGCAAACACCCAGTTTACAAACATAACTTTGCTGGAAATTCTCAAAAAGTGTTAAACCGATGTCAGTGTCTCAGTAATTTCGCAGTTTAAAAACAGTTAGAAATGTAATGACTACACTGCATTTGATTAAAGCATTTACAGCTCTAATCAAAAACTGACAGCAAGATCAAAGATGTTAACTTAAATCTCTCTTCTAATTATGTTTAAAATGCCACACCTCAGGCCTGTCTCTCCTCTTCTTTTTCAAACCAAATTCTGCTTAAGAAAGATCTAACACTTCTTAACAGTTCATTATCCAATAAAACTATTCAAAGCTTAAAAGCAATCTACACAATTAGTCAGGACCTCAGGGAGTCCACCGGTAGTCTTTATTACAGGGCTTCATATTAAAACACCTTAATTATATTTGTCAAATGGATTTCATTAAAACCCATCGTCACTTTAATTTTCATATTTTGACAGTGCTGGCATACCATTATTACCACCTGCCAAGCTACGAACTAAAACAAAATTATCAAATTCCTTCAAATACTAAGCAGTTTCTTTTTGTACCTGACCAATGATTTTCCTCTTTTTGGCAAATGCATCATAATTAAGAGGAATAATTAGAATTCCATATTCAAGCAGCACACACGCAAGCTCAATGTACAGTGTGTCTGTTGCAGGTGTGTAAATAGGACCTATATGGATACCTGGTTGCCAGGAGCACATAATACAAAGGTAGAACACATATACTGAAGTGCTTCTGAATAATAAAGCCAAGACATCAAACAGAATGCACTATTATTTAATCAAATGACAACCATGAGGACTTGAAAGCAGAGGACATTTTAACTTCTACTCATTATACTGTCATTTCGACACAACAGATCTGGGGATTATGACCATAGAGTGTAAGCACAGTTTTATTTTAGATATCATACATGGAGGTTCCACTTGACTTTAGACAATCACATTGAAATATTAATTAAAACAAAATTATCAGTACTGTGACAAAGGCTTCTGATATTTATGAAACATTTCCAGTGTAGGACATACCAATTGTGGTTGGTTTGTTTGCTTGTTTTTTTAATACTCAATGCCACAGCAATTAACAGCTTTAGATAATTACCAATAATATAAAAACTAGGTACTAGCATCTGTCATGCAACACAGTTTGGGCCGTTAACATCATGCGGAATATAGAAATAAATTCTTTCCTCTTTTTTCTTGTCTGAAATACTGTATGGAAAACCGAAACAAAACAGCAATTTACCATTATTGTGCTTATATTTACTGAGTTAAATTCAAGCCTGATTAACTCCATGCTCTTCAGAGAACACGTGTACGAGATGACTTTGGGCCGCAACAGATAAAACAATGGCATGCAGATTGCAATGGGGAAAAGAACAGAGAATTTTCCTTCCTTTCATATAATCATAGCAAGAAATAAGAAATGAAGAGGTTTCTGCCATATGTCTAACACACTACACTACTTTGTACAAAGGTCTCAAGAGTAATGATCTCCGTGTGTTATGAATATTTTAAGACTTATTAAATGTTCTTTCATTATTGTGGGTAAAAGTATGGGATTTTAAAGAAATAGTTTAAATCACAATTAAATATTATTGCTACTTGAGGAAACAGAAAACTTTAATAATTTTTTAATGTATTCTCAAGGAGGAAAACCTCCACCTCTTTCACACCACATCACAGGTTTTAGCAATGGAATTGCTGAAGACATGCTGGGTTTTATTTTATTTCTATTTTATTTCTTTTTATTGCGTTAATTGCTTTTGAATTACAAAGAAATAAAACAGAGTACTTACAAGCAAGGGGCTATGAGTTGAGTACAGATTTCTTGTTTAATTTTTTGGCAAGTCATCTCTCTTATTTTTCTATATTTAAAACAGGAGTAAATAATGTTTCAACTATAATTCTACTAAAACAAGCAAGTGCCCACATACTGCTTAGCTTCTGCTACCAGGACATTTTACAGCAAATACTCTTTTTTGTGTTTCCTCTTCAACTTCAAACTATCATATCAACCTTGGGTGCATGTAGGGATTCCTCTTAGAAACCCAGTGTCCTAGAGACAAGGCATTTTGAAAACCCAGTCCAAACTGGAGTGTTTGCTTGCTTCTACTGACATGGCAAGAGCCAGCTATTCTGCTTAGCAGAAGGATGGATGGAAGGACAGGGAAGCTTCCCACATGAGGAACTGGTGGATGATGAGAGCTCACATGTGCCTTTGACACAATTGGTCAGGCTTTCCCTCTTGAAATCTCTTCCTCCCTTTGCACCCAGGATTCTGGCTCTCTATGTGAGGGCTGTGTAAGCCTCTAGTTTTGGTTCCCATCCTCCCCACAGATCTGCAGTTGATTTATGCCTGGAGAATCTCATGCACAAACTCAGCTACTATTTAACAAGTGACAGATTTCTCTCTCCACTACACTGCTCTTTCCTCTCCCATCTCTCTCATTGCTTAGCCTTCAACTCAAATTCAACACAACACAGCAGTTCCTCATCCCCCCAACATGTCTCCACTCCATCTATCCTCATTACATGCAACATGATCGTCTTTTCCACCCAGCCTCAACATCTTTTTATACTCAGGTTTGGGTTTGTTTTCTTTTTTTTAGTCCTCATTTTTGGGCAAGTTGTCCAATTCTTTCTGCATGACATTGATGGAAAACAGATTGGTCCCATCCATTCACCTTCCTAAAACTGTCTTCTAGGCTTTCACCCTTTTAAAAATATTATTACATCCTTTTCTCTAGCCTAGACAAAAATCTATCTACCATCTACAGTAATGCAGAACACTGCTACAAACACCATTTTTTAGCATCATACTGGTCTTCTTTTTCTTTCTGATCATGCCATTGCCCCTTCCCAGTACAGCATATTAAACAATAACTACATTTTTTCCATAGCAAATCCCTTCACGGTCTGACTTCTCCCATTTTCTATCAGCATATTAATTCATTTTTCAGCTCAGGTATCATTCACTTGTTAAATTTTTACTCCAGCATTTCTGCACTTTCTCCCATGTTGCCATGATTGAGAGGAGCTGAACATAAACAACTTATCACCTCATCATGTTCCTGCAGTCGCTGATCTGGATTCTCTTGTCCATTGATATACCAAGCAATCATAATTTCCTCTGAAGTCCATGGTAATCTCAGCCACAACCACGAACCTTTGTGTTACATGGCTTTCTAAACAGTCCCAGAACAGAAAAGTAATAGCATAAAATCTAGCAAGCACATGTGGGTATCATCCACGATGGAGAAGGAAGGTACTGTAAGAAGTCAGTCATCACCACTTGTCTTGACGGTTGCAGTGCAGGTGTGACACAGGGATTTACAAGGTACAACGCATTACTGTCAGGTTTTACCTTCCTAAAACAAACGTTATACCCCCACATGCTATCAACAAATAGAATGTAAATCTTGTTGTCATGAGTGAATAATTTATTAAATTGACACTATTACTAATAATTACAAAAAATGTGCCTGTTTTTACTCTTGACAAACAGGAAGCCAGCCATGTTTCCCATTTCAGCTATGATACACAAGAAACAATTTAAAGTGATACTCGTCCCTGGCTGGCACGTATTCTTTACCATTTGAAGTTTATTTGATACAAATGAGGGTCTACAGAACCCTGCTGACATGAAGTCACAAAGAGCATATACATTTATGAATACTGCATTTACTGCACTTTGTATGCGATGTTTGTTAGGTCTTGGTGCTGAAATCACAGCTCTAAATCTATCCTGAAGATGTTAAGGATGCATTGTGAGCTTTTGCTTTACCTACCCCTGCGCCCAAAACAAAACACCACCACAGCCTTCATGGCTTTAATTATTAAGATTACATTCTCTGTTTTATCTTAAATCCCATTATGGAAGCAACCAGTTTTTTCTCTCTCTCTCTTTTTTTTTTTTTTTTTTTTTTTTGGTACTGTATATACTCTTGATGTAGGAAGGAAATGTGGAGACAGAACAGTCCAGCTGGATTAGACATTTATGAAGCCTATTGCCAACAGTAAGCTGTCAAAGACAGCAATCAAACACAACCCTGGAGAAAAAAAAAAAGAATGGAGACTGCTGTGAGGAGATTTACTTACAAGAAATTCTCCAATAGTGCCTTTATTTCCTGATTCTCCTCCTATGCACCAGTTTTATACCTGCTTGTTGCCCCTCCTTCCTTGAAGTTACACCTGGTTTACAGTCATGTGGTAGGAATACTTTCTCTATTCCAGAATTAACTGTTCAATTCCTACAGCCTTAGTGCAGAACACCTGGACAAATAATCACTGTTTTCCCTCCAAATCTTAAAATCTATGAATATGTGAAGTAGCTATTAATATAGAGAGCTCCACAATACTCCCAGGAGTAAAAGGTCTTATTACCATTTTTTTTTCCAGCTCTGCAGCTGACAAAAGAAGGATGTAACTAACTTAACATCATACAAAGTCAGAAGGGTAAGAATTCACTACTTCTGACCTCAATCCTACTTTTTTCAAGACTATTCCTTGTGCTTTATATTCTAGCTTTTCACTGGAAAGCTGTTAATAAGCATCAGAAAAACCTGGTAATAAGCACCATTAAAATTAAATTACATGTGAAGATACTTTGCTATGGCAATGGAAAAGAAAACGTAACAAAAGTTAAAGAACTAACTGGAATATATTAATGAGCAAAACAAAATGTAGAGAGTGACATTTGGGATATTGAAGAACAGGATCTCAAAAAAGCAGTAGGAGAAAAGTGAAGACTAAGACTAATATGGAGTGAGTAATTATTACAGCAGCAAGATTTTTATACTGTACAAAAAGAATCCTTTTAGATCGAAAGAGGAACAACTAGAGAACAACAGGGTAACACTTGCATTTTGGCCATGCAGGCCACCTATGCTTCCTCAGAGTCTCTCTCCACTATAATGTGAAAGTAATGCTACTTATTTACTAGCAATGGCATGAAGTTTTATTGATTAATACCCATTTCAAAGCACTTAAGAACTCACTCTGATTCATGCAGAGTTTGAATTTTGCTACAACAAACAAGGAAAAAACAGGTGTCTAAGACTGTGTAATTTGGGTGGTATGCATATGTTTTCCAGAAAATCTAAGACTGTGACATGAGGGGCCACAGATACCACACTAGATCCATATACTGGAAAAACTTAAAATAGTCAGCTGAATAGTTTAATTTCACAATTTGGGATTTGAAAAGTCAGGACCACCTTAAATTTTAACCAGACGAGAAAATTTATAGAATACTGGCTTCTGTTCCTCATTTAAATTGAATCAGCCATTAGAGTTAACAACCTTCCCACCCTATAGAAATAAATAAAGAATGCTGTATCCATTCTAATTTAAAAACTCTTATCTTCATTAAAAACATAGTTGATTTAGTCAGAAGTTCCATCTGTTATGTGCTGTAATGATTTAATAGTGCCAATTAGATCTACAGTATTCCTAGAAATGGAGGAGTTGCAGCTGGAGCTCTGCAGACCAGTCAAACAATTTTCACAGGATATTCAGAGGACTGCACTGCTCTATTCTAGGTAGAAGATTAAATTGTAAAGGAGAAAAGAAGCAGGATTTCAAAACAAATATTCCAATATGACAAATAATTCTTCTTCCTGGGCTTTGCTTTTGTAGAAGTATTCACTCTCCTATTCTATAAGTAGCTGGAAATGCTCTGCATATTTTAATAATGACATCAAATAACTTGCTAATTCAAGATACTTTAGCCAGCCATGTGTCCTAGTGAGAGACAATGCATGAACCCTTCAAAGTATCTACAATACAGAAAATGTTCCTTGATAATGTCATTAAGCCATGATGACATGTAGCAAGCAATTGCTGGCAAAGGTCAATAACCTGATCCATTTATACAACGAATGCCTGTTAAAACAGTGTTTAAAGAACAATCAAATGATTGATGACCATAAGCACTATGTTGGCCATGATGTGCAGCATGCACATACAGCATGTTCTGCAAGCACTACACGTACCTCTAATGCTGGGGGGGGGAGGAATAGTGTTCTGCCAAAAACCTACCCAAAATGTTTATACAGAAATGTTGACAACAATAATTGAGTAAATCGAAGTCTGAAAATGAATTCGTTAGCACCGGGCAGTAAAAATAGGCAATGCTTCTGATCCAATTAAATACAGCTCAGCTTGAAAATAAGGTGCTCAGAGCAAAACAGACTGTAAGCATCCTCTAAGCTCCATGTCACAGACTGGAGGAAAAAAAAAGTGACCATCCCATATATCTCTATCACTGATTTTAAAAACTGTCCATTTTTTATTCAAACTGATGCATTAAAATCAAAATTTGATGCACATTTGAATCTTGCCAGCTCAAAAGCCACCGTCAAAACTCACAGGTCCAATCTGTTGTGTTGTTTGAGAAAATGGGTGTGTGGGGGGGTGGGTGTTATTTCCAAAATATTTTTGTTGTTTTAATCTGCCAGCAACCATCATTCTGTAAACAGAGTGCTGCACACTTCTTCGACTTTAACCCCCTTTTCTAAAGAGTAATTAACCTAACAGCTTCTTGCAAGTCATTTTTCTGTCTCATCAGAGAAGCATGGTGACCTGTATGTTCTGTAGGACAGGAATGGTTCACAAAATTGTCATCTGGTCCCTTCACATGATTAATTGTCTCATTCTAGAGTGACCACATTCTTCTTTTTATAAACAAGAATGGTCTTGAAAATCATCAAAAAATATATATGATCATAGAAATTACATAATAAATATGTTCCATTCATAACACTTGATATTCTATAACTGTAATGGTTCTGTCATTTATGAGATAAACACACTGGGACCACACTGTGCTGCTGATGTGTACCCTTAAATTAAAGAGTGTTTCTGCACACAAGCCAGTTCCACGTGGAGGTGTTGATTATAAGTGGCATTCATCAGAATCAGTGGTGTAAAAAAACCTCCCTGCCATTTTGCTGCATCCATAAACAGGTGTGGCCTGAGCTTTATTAGGTGCCCAGACAAAAAGACAAGCAGGGACTATATCTCAGCATGAGTCACAAAGCAAAATTACAGCCCTGTGCTGCAGTCATGAAACTTCCTAAAATATGTTTCCCAAGTCAGGGGCAGAAGCTGGTTAGGGCAGTTGGGAACTAGATCCACCCCTTTCTGGGACCCACTGAATCCCTTCTGCATCATGATACAACAATCAGACACATTCCTGACTTAAGAAAAAGAAGTATTCTACATTGCAAAGCATTTCTATGACTCTTCTTAGAGCTCCACCTTTCCTACAAAACTGCAGAATTTGTGCACGGCATGGTAAGCAGAGTTATACTGGTATTATATTCAAGGAACATTCATATTAAGAGTCATCACTTCTACCCGAGCAATCACCCATCAGTCACAAACACATCTGAAACAAAGAAGAAAGCAATTAAAGCAACAGTGAGATGCACACTGATTACTTTCCCATCTCACCCTTGGCAGTGATGGAAGTTCAGTCTGCTCCTTAACACAAAACTGACAAAAAAAGGATGCCAAGTGCTCCAAACTTCTTTAAATTTTGAAAATGACACCAACTGACCTACTAAAGGAATCCATCCTGTTAGGTGCTGTAAGTTAAAGCCTCCTCTGCTTACATCATTTTAACCACACCTAACTGAAAAGATTTTTCACCACTAGGCTTTAACAGAATCATACTTTTCACTCCAAGTGTCCAAACATCTTTCAGTGAACCGCTTTGCTTCCTATGTCCCCCCATTAGAAATAAAGTTTTAACCTTCCATCGCATCTGTGAAAGAGATCAACCTGGGTCCCATTTTCCAGACACAATCCCATTTTTTCCCTTCCCCCACTGTCCTCCTGTCATGCTTTTCCCACCAGCTCCTCCTGTGTCATCCTCTATCTTGTCAGCCATCACATGAATGAGACACTAAAACCTGGTGGTTTCATTATGACCTGACAAAACCAAATACTCATTGTTTACACACAGGGAATGGAGACACAGGAAGGTTATGGTTCCCACAAAAGCCAGAATAAATTAGTAACAAAAATATCTCTCCTGACTTTCAGTTTCTTAGTATATAATCTGACACAAGACTTCTGTGGATCTTTAATTTTTAATTTCTGTGAAGAAGAGAGGAGGATGTCTCTTTTGCAGCATCATTGCTTCCCTTTCTTCACATTCCCACCAACAAATCAAAACAATGCCCCATCTTCTCCATTAGGGCATCTAAAATGCCACAGATCATTTAAATGATAGAATCATAGAATTGTTAAGGTTGTAAAAGACCTCCAAGGTCATTAAGTCCAACCTTCTACCCAACACCACCATGACGACTAGAATATATTCTCTAAGCACCACATCCACACATTTTTGAACACCTCCAGGGATAGTGACGCCACCACCTCCCTGGGCAGCCTGTTCCAATGCTTAACTACTCCTTCAGTAAAGAAATTCTTCCTAATATTTAATCTGAAATTTCCCTGGCTCAACTTGTGGCCATTTCCTCTTGTCCTGCTGTTAGTTACCAGGGAGAAGAGACCAACACCAGCTTCACTACAACCTCCCTTCAGGTAGCTGTAGAGGGCAATAAGGTCACCTCTCAGCCCCCTCTTCTTCAAGCTAAAAAAATCTTAGCTCCCTCAGCCTCTCCTCATAAGACAAGTTCTCCAATCTCCTCACCAGCTTTGTTGCCCTCCTCTGTATCTGTTCCAGCACCTCAATATCTTTCTTATACTGTAATGCCCAAAACTGGACACAGTACTTAAGGTGTGGTCTCACCAGTGCAGAGTACAAGGGCACCTCCTTCCACCTGCTGGCCACGCAATTTCTGATACATGCCAGGATGACGTTGGCATTCTCAGCCACCTGGGCACACTGCTGGCTCACATTCAGCTGGCTGTCAACCAATACAACCAGGTCCTTTTCTCCCAGGCAGCTTTCCATCCCGAAGCCTGTAGTGTTGCATGGGTGACAATGGGGTTATTGCAACCAAAGTGTAGGACCTGGCATTTGGCCTTATTAAACCTTATACAGTTGACCTTAGCCATCGATCCAACCTGTCCAGATCTGTCTATAGAGCCTTCCTTCTCTCAAGCAGATCAACACTCCCGCTTAATTCCATGTCATCTGCGAACTTACTGAGGGTGCCCTTGACCACCTCAGCCAAATCATTGAGAAAGTTATTAAACAGGACCAGCCCCAGCACTGAGCCCTGCGAAACACCAGTTGTGACAGGTCGCCAACCGGATTTAATTCTTGTTAACCACAACTCTCTGGGCTCAGCCATCCAGACAGTTTTTAACCCAGCAAAGAGTACACCTGTCTGTGCCACAAGCTGCCAGCTTCTCTAGGAGAATGCTGTGGGAGATGGTGTCAAAGGCTTTACTAAAGTCCAGGTAGACTTTACATCCACAGCCTTTCCCTCATCCACTAGGAGGGTCACCTGGTCACAGAAGAAGATCATGTTGGTCAAACAGGACCTGCCCTTCATGATCCCACACTGGCTGGGCCTGATCCCTTGGTTGCCCTGCACTTGTCATGAGAGCGCACCCAAGATGAACTACTCCATAATCTTCCCTGGTACTGTCAGGCTGACAGGCCTGTAGTACCTCAGATCTGCCTTCCAGCCCTTCTTGTAGATGGGCTTCACATTGGCAAGCCTCCAGTCATCTTGGACCTCCCCTGTTAACCAGGGCTGCTGATAAATGACGGGAGTGTGGCTTGGCAAGCTCCTCCACCAGCTCCCTCGGTACTCTCAGGTGGGTCTTATCAGGCCTGCCCCATAGACTTGTGGGTGCCCAGACAGCATAGCACAGCAGGTCACTAACCTGGTTGTTGGTAAAATTCTATGCATCAAAATAAAACACTGGAACATTTAGCTATTAATTATTACACATTCACAAAGGGGGAAAAACCCATCATTTTCAGGTGCTTCCACTTCATATTCTTTTATGTTCTTCTAAGGTGTTGAAAGAAGTGAGGTTTTCCTTTTTGTAGTATTCCTGGCATAGAAATTTTGTCTACTCTGGAGAGTGAGAATTAGTCTGAGCTGGGGACCCAGATCTACAGGGGCAGGATCTTAGTACAGAGCCACAGACCAAGAATATTTCAGAGATTTGCAGTGAAGGTAAGCTTTCTATAGGAGGATGTGCACAGATAACTCTTAGCTTCTCCCTACATTAAAGAGCACTACAATTTTTTGGGTTTGGTTTTGGTTGTTTTTTTTTTTTTTTTTCCCCCCTTCTCTTTTTGGCCTAGGGAAAAATCTACCTTCACTTTATTAATAGTGAATTCAAATGGTTTTTCTGCTGCAATTTAACAACTTTTTTTTTTTTTCTTTCCCTGCACAGAGACAAGATATTCTTCTCTCATGAACCCTTCAACGTATTTGTTCTGCATTATTTTTTCATTCGTGGTTATCCCGGAGGCTCTCAATGTTTAAATAGCTCCCTCCCTCCCATGTAAAGCTGTGCACTACTATCGATCAACTTAGGCTAGAAGTTACTATAAGGCATTTTTCAATAATCAGCCAAGCTGTTCAGAGAGTGTGTTGAATATAACCCTTAGGTAAACGGCATAATACACAAGGAACTTTCCCTCAGCAAGCACATCTTTGCAGTCTCAAGAATGTCTGCTAATGCTCCACCAGACAAAGAACTTGATTCTGACTTTCTACTTGCAGGTCAGAGTTGGAGTGACATTAGCTAGTAACATCTTTATTCTTATGCACAGAATTTAAGTTTAAGCTTAGGACACCTGTATATTTAATGATCTCATAGTAATTTGTCCTTCAAATAAAAGGTCATACAGTAAATAAGCTCTTAATGAGTATCAATTTACTTTTTAATAAAAAAATAACCACAAACAAAATCCCACTCTAAGAAGACAAGGCTATGATTGTACAAGAATTTTAAGTATTGGCTACGTAAAGCATCTTTATCAGTGAATTACAGCAAATATGAACTCTCACCTGGCTGAAGGGAGAAGAAAGTAATTTCAAGCTAAAGAATTAAAAATAAATCATAGGAAAAGGATGATACATGCGTACGATACGACAAATAATATCTACTTAGAGGTAAGTAAGCTATTTTAAATTATTAGGTTTTCATTCAATTCATCCCTGATTTAAAATGCCAGGTTTATTCTATTTTTTCTATTTGCCCCATTAATCAAAAATGGCTGAGAAAAGTGATTGGAATAAAATACTTGAAATCATTCATACTTTATGCCTTAAATAGCTACATTTACCAGTTACTTCATATAGTACTTAATTCTAAAATGAAAAACATAGGGTGTTTTAATTTCCTTTTCTTAACTGTGAAGCATTGGATTGTGTTATATTGTTTTTATAGCTCTGAGGGATCCTTAAAAGAAAAGTTTGTGTAAACTAAAACAGAAAAAAAAAGTCCCAATGTAAAAATAGTCCTAGGTCATTGCTTTGCACACTGTAAAACCAGTGATGTTCACACCCACCAGTGGGCGAAAGATAAACATCACAAAAGTAAATAACACTCTGAAATAGCTGGCTCCTCTGAATCCTGGAGACAGCACAAACTGTTTTGTTGTTTTAAAAAAGGTTACGCATAAGCAAATCCACATGACTGTAATGATGATTTCTGAAAGTGTTTTCAGGTCAACATCTCTGCTAGAGAGCCTGAGCAGAGCCCAGTGGGTCCAGCTGTACCACAGTGCCCAGCTGGCACTACCCTCACTATTTTCCTTCCTTCTTGGATCTGTCAGCACAGTACAGGCTGATTCCTGCCACAGCAATCCTTTCCCTTGCTAAGGAGTGAGACAATCTGTGGTGGCAGGAAGGAAAAATGAAGGAGAGTGTGACTTGGGAGCTTTTAGGTACCAAAGCTTTGTGGGATCCCCACATGCTTTGTCAGAAAGCTGAGGTGCACTAAGTTCAGCATTGTCTGCATCTGACAGATGGCTGAGGAGTACAGCACATACCTTTCTATCTCCCCACATGGCATCACCTTAAACATTGGGAGTTAGAGTAACTCAAGAAAATTCTTGTATGATGGCAAATGCAATTCAATGCAGGTAAAAGCAGGATAAAAATTGTAAGACAAAAGATTCCAAAGAAAGCCAAGACATTAGGGGAAAATGTTCAGAGGCATAATGATTGAAGAGAGATTTAAGTGTCCTCCTGGGTTATGAATGTCTTAAGCTAATGGATAACTGCAGTGGGAAACTAATGCTGCACAGTGAGCTACATGCCTAGAGGAATATAAAGCTAAAACTTGGTACTGACTGGCATAAGACTGACTGGAAGCCTTACTTGTAACATTGCATCGTCTTGATGCACATAAATTCTTATTTACAAGAAAATTGACAAAAGACGAAGAGAGAGGGAAGATCATCTGAAACACAAGGGTCATATTTTATAGCCTGCTGCAGCCAGCTCTGTACCACACAGAAGCTGCTGGCCACCACTGCTTTGCTGCAATTTTCCATTTCTGGCCTTATTTTTTGAGAGTGCAGATGGGATTGCAAAAGAGAAGTCAAAGAGAGGATCTCCACAGGGTCATTCACATGCCTTTGCTGTGAATGTATGCTACATGCTCAAGGGCAAGTAAAGTGCTTGAGTCTTTCGTAAAATAGATTAAAAATATTTGAAGGGTCAAAGGGAGCTGGTAGACAGAAAGGACAAACAGACTGTGATTATAATACACACAAACAGTATAGCTTTTCTCATCCTTAAAAACAGACCAAACCAAAAAGCATCAACCAAAGACGGAAATTTAGCTAAAGACCTGCTTATGACAGATCTTGAATTATGTGAGGTTAATGTGCATGTTCTATGTCTTGAGACAGCAAGCAAAACAAAACAAGAAAATAACATCACCAATGAGCCCTGCAACCTAGGAAACACTTAGAATAATTTGCAAGAGAGTAAAAACTTCCATGGTAAATACAAATTATAATGCTCAACCTTTTAAAACAGTGTCTGTTCAAATTATTTCAGGACATGGTTATTATAAAGCAGGTTCAAGCATAATTTTACACTTTGTAATAACTTCAGCACAGTCACTTGGAAAGCTGCAGTCAGAGCTTCCTCTGAGCCTGGCTTGCTTAAGCTGAACACTGTTTATCTCCATGCCATTCTCTGCTCTGCTCAAATGCAGCCTCCTACCTCAACCTGCCAGTAAAAGAGAAGTAGGATTCAGAAGGGCAGGATTCAGGGAGGCATACCGATGGGCAAAGTGCTTGCCCATCACCTTTACAAGTTCATTTGTTCGGACATGCTATGTAGAAACTAAAGTCTGGGAGAGAGGAGTGTAGGGTTTGATTCAGTACTTTATATGCCATGTCCCAAGTATTGTGTATTACAAATTGGCTTTGTTTTCCTCTATAGCCAATCTCAAATTAAGAGTGAAAAAGGTAAGAATTTTCAAAATGGAATGAAACCTTACGCATCTGCAGGATATTTGTCACATTTCTATGCAACTACAGAGGGATTTAGGGCAGGAAAGACACTTCTAAGGTTATTCCCCAAGGAAGTTTATGAAAATCAAGATGCTGCCTTTAGTTACCAAAAATTAATTCCAGGTTCAGCTGGTGCAAAATTCAAAGCTAGAAGTGTGCAATCTGTTTGATTTGTGTTTAAATTTATTTAACTAGCTTAATAAATTAAAAAAAAATTTAGCCTGCATTTAAGGTAGCAGACCATAAGCCACAGCTCAGCACAATTTTGCACAGCTTTGCAATGGGGCCTGAATTCTCAAATTAAACTAAGTCAATCTAGAAGAGAACCCAGTGGGTGTCAGGGCACCTGTGTTATGGAACAGCATCCTTACTTTTCCCTCACATTGTGGTTTGTTTCTTTTTTTTCATTAGTCTACTGTAGGTCCCAAAGTGACCGGAAGAACATGTCAAAGCTCCTTCCACAGCACATCACCCCCTTCCTTCACTCAGCACATCTGTAACAGGCACAGAGCATGCTGTCAATTCACTTGACACAATACTCCGGGCAGTTCCCCCCATCCTCCTATACCACCAAGACCAATAGCTATAGGCTGAAAGTTTTCCTCCCAGACCAGAGCTTTCACACAAACCCACCCCAAGTCCTAAAACAGTTCTCACAGTAGGCCCCATCCTGACTTCACCCCAGTCGATGGTGGCCTCTGCTCACATCACTAGAAAACATCTGGCCTCAGCTGCTGGACTTTGGGGAATATCAGGTTGCCATTAAAGAGGTTTGTTGGCAGATAATTTTAAAGAAACATGTTCTGAGAATGTTTTTACAGTCTCCACCTCTACCTGCTCTGTCCTAAAATCTGTTTCTCACTATCGCTTCTCCAAAAGACAAATTTTATATATATTTTATTTTCTTTTAAACCACTAGAAGGAATCCCCTACTGCCTACACAATAAAGTCAGTCAGAGGCAAGATTCTTTCTCACAGATCTTATCCCTCTAAGCCATCAGACTGACTAAACCGCTATCCTTTGATCAATAGGCAGCTAAGTGGGAATTTAAAAAAAAACCTTTAAGCAAAATAAAGTTGCTCCTTTATTACACACCGGCATTACTCCCCCAAACTAGAAGAGAGATGGGATTTATTTCTTTTTTTTTTTTTTTTTTAAATTTTTTTTTTTGTTCAAAACTTGTTTCAGTATGGAGAGGAGATAAGATTCCATACAGGGAGTGTAAGAGCTGAGGATAGGAGAGTATTTACTACTGCAGAATATGATGATTGCATCAAAGAAGTAGCCAACTGTGAGAAATTGTGAACCACACACTAAGTATCACCATTTGTTTTTAGTTAAAAAGGGGTGGATAATTAACCCTCTGTTGTATTTTATCTTTATTTAAAGGGATGTGAATAAAAACAATGGTTTCATCTGCAGCATAAATGGGGAAGGATCCTTTGAGCTCTATTTTAAACTGTCCATGTGAGGAGTCAAAAACTTAGCTATGAAGTAGTTTTGTGCATGAGACTCAATTTGGGCATTGGACTTCTGAGATCCTATTAGAGCAATCACCAAGTGTTAAAAACAAAGCATCTTTTCAGAGACCACTGCCAGACAGCAAAGAAAATGACTCTTTAATAAAATCGGATCAATTTTCTAGCTAACCTGTCCCAAGTGGAAACAACATAAGACAGGTTCCCAGAGAGTCAGCATTAATGATGGGCCCATGCAATGAATATCATATGCTTCCATGGACATAACAAAATTGCCTGGGGCAACTTTCATATGAGGGCTGGATTGCAAGTTGTCTTTCTCGCTTCTTCCCCCTTCCCTAAGCTAACTCTTAGGCTATATGACCCTATCTGTGTGGTCTTACACAACAGCTCAACTTCAAAGTAGCAAATTTGTCTCTTATTTCCAAAGCACTATCAATAATCACTTGTTTTACTAAATGTAAGCTATCAAGCTACAAAAATTATTTTTTTTCCTCTTTTGCATTTCTCCTAACATTTAATTGTTTTGTATTGCAGTAGAAAGCTAAGTTGGGCATCTGTACTTTGCAGTTAAACCCAAGCATGTAATAGCATCATACTTTAAATCTAAATATCAGAGGGGAACGCAAAAATTGGCAGAATATACCTCTGCATGCATGAATTTCTGCTCATGTTACTCTAGAGGTTTAGCAACCCTGGTTTCAAACATGCACTCTATACACTTAGGCTAGCTTAAAATATTTTTTCAACAAATAATGACACAATTTGGCAGAAAATCCAGCTTCTTTCCAACACCAGAAAAGCTGGCCTTGTGTTTACAGCACTGCATCTGAATTTGGAGAACTGGGTTTGGCTCCTCACTCTGACGCACAACTGAGAAGTCATTTAATTGTGTCATTCATAACACGGGGGTTGTGATTTCTCTCTCTTGCCAGTGAGATTGTTAAGTGTTGGGAACAGGGACTAACTTGTGGTGGGCTTGTGCAGTGCGAACGTGTCACAAAGTTGCCTGGGCATGTAACTACGGATGACGTTTGCTGAACACCAACCTGGCTCTGTGACCTTGGCTGTTCATGTACATAACACACAGGAGCCTCATCTCTCTTTGGGTTTTATTAAATACCTGCAATGAATGGAAACTAAATATAAAGAGCTATTTATTGGAGGGAGGTGCAAAGTATCTTAGTGTAATTATTCAGAAATTTAATTTTAACAGCAAGCATTTAAAAAAGCAAAAACATTGTCAAGTCATCTAATCTCTTTCCCCAGTTGAACTTTCAACCTGACAATAGAAGACATAGGCATGTGAAACTGAGAAATACAGGCTAAGCTATGTTTTATTATTCTAAACAGTATCAGTCTAGCTCCTGAACACCAGACAGATGAAATGCTTATGACAATGAAGGAAAGCCTGTAGATCTTTACATCTCAGCTATGCACTTTCATCCTAGGGCAACAAATAGCAGCACAGGTAAGAAATGCTACAGGATACACTCGCTGCTTTGGTATATTTTAGAAATAGAAAACAGCAATCCAGCAAAGAGAAGGCACCACTTTATAGATGATGCTGAGGATACACAACAGTTTGAAAATTACCCAAGTGAAAAATTCAGGTACCAGTGACAAAGTACAAGGAACAAGTGACAATTAGCAGTGTATTAAAGCTATGCTTACAGTTGGAGTCTACGATCTTAAAGGTCTTTTTCAACCTAAACAAATCTATGATACTATGAAAACACAGGTCAGCAAGAGTTAACTCACTTGCCTTTCAACCCTGCAGTATTAAACCACGCTGCAGTAAAAGTTTGTGCTTCTGCTAACATCAGCTTGAAATCTGCCCAAGGATTTGAAGGGCAAAAGGCCATGGGACTGAGGCACACCGAAGGAGCTGCAGGAGAAGCCTGACTCAAATGTCTCAGCACTCCTGACGGCTCTAGTCAGCATTAGGACTTTTCAGAAGAACCAGTTTTTGCACACACAAGAAACATGCAGGAGATTCTCTAGGCTTTAAGATCTTATGGATGCTTAAAACCAAGTAACAGCTAAACACTAATCTTGCACCAGGGTATCAGTGCTAAACAGCCAAACAGTCTGTCCTCTGCCCATCCTCACGGAGAGCACAGAGGAAGCACCACCACGAGCCAGCCCCCAGTTAACATCTGCATTTCCACATGGGAAGCCCAGGTTTGATTTCCAGTTTGAGTCTGTTCTGCCTAGGTTAGAGGGGGAGAGCGGAATCCTTTAACACTGCTCGACAGCAACCCCTTTGGGCAAAGTAAGCACTGACAGGGTCCAGCAGGACAGGGGGGAGATCAGAAAGGTTATGGCTGTAAAGAAATTGGTGTGACTTGGGGGAGAAAGATTTTACTCACTGTATGAAATGGGAACTAGGAGAATGCCCAGAATGAAAGGAAACCAAACTCTGATCTTTAATAATTTTTTTTTTAATCTACTTCACACATCAAATTACCCTTCTACCAAACCATCACCTTATTTGTCTTTAATGACTAGCATGAAAATAGCTATCTTTTCTTAAGAGCGCTGTAAACTGAAGGACTCTCCTATAAAAAACAACACTGGATTTATAGTGTTAAAAGGCAAAGTCCCAGAACCCTACTTCTGTTTACTTGAGAAGTATAAACCATTACTCAGAAAACAGAGGTCTTTTACAGAGAGTGGAAAACAAATGGTTTAAAAGCATTAAGATCTACATATCTTTCCTTCCCATACATTCAAAGCCATCAATCATATATAATCCAGAACATACGAGGTGCAAAAGTGCTAAAAAGGGCCCATTAAAATCCAAGTCTTTCCAGGTGTACCACCCAATCACTAGAACTAAATTCAGAGCAAAACCAGCTCCCATTTATACACACAATACCATTAGTGGCAATTTATCATGTCTTCTTAAAGTGATATATAGCACGTTATGAAATTGCTCATTAACTCTCCCAGCAAAAGCTCAGCATGCCCCCGTGTACTGAAGTGACTGTAATTGGCATTTCAGAAACCTCAGCTTAGAGACTTCACTCTTATTTATAAAGCTCAGCTTCCATAATCAACTTTTTAACCCCCGTATTTGAGTGAGTCTTCCTTATTATGCAATGCAACAGCTGCTTTTCAGCCCTCAGATAGTGTTTGAATTATACTACTTCTTTCCCTTTCCCATTCTTCCTTCAAGACCACCTATAAAAACGAAAGGCCATGAAAGCCATGCTTTTACTATAAATGCAAAAAAACCTTCATTAAAATAATAAGTATAAAGCCACAGAGCTGTATTTTTTCTTTTACAGGAAAGACAAAGCATACTGAAAAATATCTGAGATCATGATCTTAATCTTCTTACCACATAAGTATCATAGTCACAAAGACCTGCATTTACAAAGCATTTCAGCACATGCTTGAACTCCAGCATATGTTCAAGTCTTGCTGTCTCCAAAGGGACTTACGTACATGGCTGGCTAGGCACCAAACAGCCAACTTCGCGTATCAGCACATGAGCATTTCACACCCATGCCTTGCAGGATGACTTTCAGCCAAAGGCCTGGATATCCTTCCCATGGGAACAGAAGTGTCACTGTCATGTTCAGCTGGATGAGAAACAGAGACACAGGGTTTGGCCAGCTTAAAGCCTCTCCCTAGTGCTGTGCCAGAGCCAGGAATGAAATCTTTCTGATGAAACCCCAAACAGTTCTCCATCTATGAGACCAGTGCTGCCTCGATCAGGATGCAAGTTCTGTTGCATTTGCTTTGTCTGCTCTTCACCGACAAGCACAGGGTCGATGCTTACAGCAGCCACAAACGCTGCCCTGGAAACAAAGTCCTTGTTTGTTCAAAGTCCTTTGAGCCATGCAGCAGCTCAGCAGCTGGACAATTCAAGGCAATGCTAACGGAGGACTTATCCCAGCTTTCACTCCCTAAGCCCGCACCTGAGAAAAACCATTTCAGCACAAGTTGATATTCTCAGACTGGCCTAGAAGTCTTCATCTGATTTGATTGCTGCCAGTTTCTGTCTCTACTCATCACTACTGTGCCTGGAAATTACAGCAAATATTTTCTTTTTTTTTTTTTTTTTTTTAACTTCATCCCATTTCAGTCTTTCTATCTTTCTGATAGCAGATGGCAAGGTTCACTGTCACAGATAGAATTGTACAGAAATGTATTACAAAAGACATGCTTCTACCAAGGGTGGAAAATAAGAGCTCAGCAGGCAAAAGTCAGAGACAAGGCAATTCCCTCTGCGAGTGTCTGTTGCTTTATGGGTTAATACAGGGGTCCCCAAACCATTTCATAATTGCATCACCTCTTAATAGAAGATTGTCTTGCTGACACCTTTCCATTTGCAGTTGTCTGGACCACCTGCCCTTCCCATTTGCAACTGCATTACATCGCCATGACAGCCTAGAAGAGCAATGACTGGTTAGTAATCTATGTTATTTTACTTTATGGCAATTTATCAGACTGAAAGAAGGAGAAAGGCCAGCTCCTCACTATTCACAATTAGTTATGCAAAGATTATTTTTTTATGAATGAAGCTGAAAACTTTAGTTGGTTTAATTTATTTGATGCCTCAATCCAGTCAGATCACTTGCCTATGAGGGTACTACGATGTCTGTATGGCACACTGCCCACCTCTGCTGTGACTCCTTATGGACAGCCACTCTGGGCACAGTACCTTGTGACATACTAATCAGCCAGGTTTATTCAGCATAGGAGTCCCTGTGGATGATTTGAGAAGGACAGGACATAAATGCCTGCAAATTACAGTAAGTTTTGCCAACAGGAGAATATCCCTGTTGTTGCCCCTTAACTGTTCTAAGTCCAATTCTAAACTGATTCTTGTTAATGTTAAAAGATACAAAGATATAAAATCCATCCTCAATCACTTAGATATTATCTTGAATAGCTCATTCACAAATTAATTGCAGTATGTCATCCTTTGTAGTTCACAGCCTATTGTTACTGCCAGGTGCACTGGCAAAGGCAGTATTTGCCTCATGCTTTAGGCAGCCCTTCTCCCAGTAGAGGACATTTTACTCTAATGGAACCATTACAAGATTTAGAATGTAGGCTTAAACAAGATAGGAGCAATACTGTCCTTGGTATCACAGAATGTGCCTAGATAAAGTCCTCTCCTGACCTTGAGAGCTGAAGACCAAAGTAGAGATGGCAGACATCTCCTGGAGAAATCATCTGTTATCCTACTCCTTAGAAAGAAAAAGCATGACTCAGACACAGAGCGATTTGACCAGAATTACTTGGGATGCCTATGGCAGAGATACTAACTGAACACAGAACTTTGTGCTGAATACAGCTCTCTACCTTGTAACTACAAAAATGCCTTCTCATTTTGCCTGTTTGTATTTAGCATCTTAATCATGCTGTGCTGGTTTTGGCTGGGATAGAGTTAATTTTCTTCATAGTAGCTGGTAAGGGGCTATGTTTTGGACTTGTGCTGAAAAGAGTGTTGATAATACAGAGATGTTTTCGTTATTGCTGACCCCTGGAGGGACTGCACAGTATCAAGCAGCATTTGGTAGATGCTGGCCAGGGCCCAGCACAGTGTAGTAATTTGTGCCTCTTTGGAAAAGCCTTTCCCCCTCCCCCCCCAAGCATTCTATCACTTCCTGTACTTGTTCAGGAGTGAAGTTCCAGACCACTGGAAGTCGGAAGTTCTCCAGATACCTGGTCCATATACTCCCACCCATGACAACACTCTTGTGAAGCCCGGGTCATATTCTTAAATTGCTTGTTAATTGAAGCAACGTTCCTAAGAAATACCAGCAGAAGTATTTTAACTACCAAAGTATATTCATGATACTGAGAAGTTATTGTAACTAGGAAAAAAACATCAAAAAAGAAGGTAGCAAAGGTGCCATTCTGTATTTTCTTAACAAAAAAAAACAAAAACAAAAACAAGCAAACACCTCTCAGAGGAAGAAGTATAATTGTTAATTTTCTTCATGAGATGGTACCTGAAGTCCAGTAATAGCTTCAGTACAGAGCCCAGATACCAGATTAAGTTCAAAGTCAGTGTTTTAACAACTGACCTCCCAGGCAAGACAGCACTAATCACTATATAGCACAGCAAACTGCAAAATCCAACACAGATCTTTAACATGTACAGACCATGGCATGGCATAGATTAGATAAACTAATATTGAGAAAAGATGAATTAATATTGTGAGCCACAACTGTTAACAGATATAAATGCTTCTAATATGCTCTGGTCAATCTGTTATTAACTCAAACTCTTCATGCCCCATGTTGGTTGCCAAAAAAGACTGTTGTGGTTTAACCCCATCCAGCAACTAAGCATCACACAGCCATTCACTCACTGTCTCCCTGCTTTAAGATGGGCGAGAGAATCAGAAGGGTAAAAGTGAGAAAACTTGGGAGCTGAGAAAAAGACAATTCATTAGGTAAAGCAAAAGCTTCATGCTCAAGCAAAACAAAACAAGGAATTTGTTCACTACTTCCCATTGGCAGGCAGGTGTTCAGCCATCTCCAGGAGAGCAGGGCTCCATCATGCAATGGTTATTTGCAAAGACAAACCATCACTCTGAACATCCCCCCCCTTTCTTTCTTCTTCCCCAGCTTTATATGCTGGGCACAATGACACATTCTGTGAAGTATCCCCTTCATCAGTTGGGGTTAGCTGCCCTGGCTGCATCCCCCTCCCAACTTCTTTTGCACCCAAGGCCTCCTCACTGTTTGGGAGGAGTGAGAAGCAGAAAAGCCCTTGACTCAATGTAAGTGCTGCTGAGCAAAAATGAAAATATCTCTATTATCACCACTGTTTTCAGATCCAAAACATAGCCCCCTATCAGCTACTACGAAGAAAATAAACTCTATCCCAAGCAAACCCAGCACACATGCATTCAACAAGAACTGGGTGTATTTATAGGATAAGAAATAAAACCAGACTTAATACTGAAGGTAGAGAAAAGTCATATAGATATATTAAAATTTCAGTTCACTTACTTCCTCTGACTTTTCAGTCCTTTTTTGCTCCTGTGGCCTGTCTGACAGTGCAGCATATTTTCAGGAAGCATGCACACTTCCTTGGGTGACCAGACCAAAGAGGTCCACCCAGCAGTATGACAGAGACCAGACCACAGGACAGGTAAATCTTAACATGGTTGGAGACTTGGAAAATACCAGTTTTATTGTGTCCAGAGAAATAAGCATTTTTCTGTACAGCTCTTGAGATTGTTTTTGGATAGTTCTCAAAGCAATTCCACTACTGCCATAACAACACATCTTCCAACAAAACGTTCCTTGCCAAGACTAAGTATGAGGACAGGAAACTAATGACTTGCTGGATATCTGGTTCCTGCACACGTCTCCCAAAAACCCACTTCAGATTCTTGAAAATATTTTTCCTTCTGAATGTTAGTGTGACTTTTCAGTATTTCTGCCTCCAAAATTATCTGACACCCTAAGACTCAGTGATTAAGATGAGCTCAGTACTTCATCCTACCCAAGACGTTTCTAAGCATCTTGGAGCCTTCAAGCTAACCCTGCCTCATCCTGAGTATCAGAAGGGCCAAAGAACAACTATTTGAAGTAGATCCCAAGCTACTATGGAACAGCAGTTTCACAGTGTTTATGTAAGTCTTAAAACGTGGTAAAACACATACTAGAAACTAGTGTCTCAAAACCTTCAGAACTGCACTTAATGTGTAGCGCTGCCAGAAAAAGTCAAGTGTGCTGGTGTGGTAGTCAGTGTCATTCCTTCTACAGCTAATAAGCATACATATAGCTGCTCTTTTCCTTCTGTCACATCCACATCAGTCAGTGGAACAAAAATATAAATAACACAATGAAACAATAACATAAGGCTGCTTCTTAGTTCATTGCAATGAAACAACACATGCTTCACTTTGACCCTGATTCTTACCTGACATTCTTCATCAGCAGCTCTATACAAGAGCAGTAAAAATCCTTATTTCCAATTTCCAGATATGGAAATGGAGGTAAAAGGACACAAAATTGCATGCCAAAGCATTCAACAACTATTACCAGAGCCAAGAAATGAACTTTAATTTTCTGAATCCTACTTCCAAAGGCCTGCTTATTTAGACTACACTCAGAAATTTTTTTCCTTAAATATATCAGCATCATTTGTTGTATCAAATTCACATATTCTACATTTTTACACATATTAAAAAAGTTACTTAAAATAGTGAAATAAATACACCCCTCTTGTACAACACACTGTGCAACATTTTTAAAAGCCACCTTAAGTCACCCTCCTGCAATCCAGGGATCTGGAATATGTGCTCTGTTATTTTATTTTTTTTTTTCCTCACACAGTGCTCTAATTCCAAATTTAAACTATTTTAGCTTAATTTCAAGGCCTATGCAGTGGCATCTGTAAGTCATGTTTCTGAAGGACTTGGGATCCAAGGCTGAGATGTAAATTCAAGAAAATGTAAAAATTAAATAAATAAATAAATAAATTAAAGGG
>JANHGN010003754.1:27975-67488 GCA_024605025.1 Megaceryle maxima | reverse complement strand
AATTAAAGGGCATAAAATTTTAAATGGGGTCCTCTTGAAGCTCTAAAATAGACCCCTGAAGCAAGACCAATGAATTATGTGCAGTCTCTGATGGTCTCAGATATCTGGTTATCAGTTACAGGATGCTCATTTCTTAGAAGGCCTTTTAGCACTTGCATTTTCACCATAAGGAATAAATGACCACTGTTTTCACATCTTGGACAGTGTGAAAACAGATCTTATGCAGCACTGACTCCAAACACCATTGTATTCCTAATTTACTAATTTCCAACGTAAACCAGTTTTGCATCCATCCTGGGAGCTCTTTATTTCACTAGTGAACTTGGAGACAATTTTCTTCCAGCACTCATGACTGTCAGATTGATCTTTCCCACATCGCTTGTTCTTTCTTACTGACTCTGTAGACCCATCTTTGTTTCACCATGGTATCTATCAATGTTTGCAATTTGTTTATCCAGGACAGCTCAACTCAGATGAAGCATCTGTTTTTCAGCAAGGTCCAGCTTTTGTTACACAATTTTCCAGCTGGATTGACAGAGGCACAAGGAAGTCAAGTGACCTGCCCGGGTCAGACAGCATCGGTGGCTCGGAACAGATTGGAGACCATGATCCTCCTGGCTCCATACCCTGCACTGGATCATGCTCCTTTTTACAAGCTGTTCTACACTAGAGATAGATTGTGTCTGCTTTTTCTTCTTGTCTACTGATAGCCTAGTAAAACCCCCAGTTTTGCAAATATGGTTGTTCTACTTCTGAATACAGGCTTAAGCTATTTGGAGGTCTTTAAAATACACATAACGATGCATCCAAGCCTATTTCGTCCAGAATTCTAGTCTCTTGAACCTTCTCTTGAACTCAATGACCTGGCAAACATTTCTATGCCAGTTGTTCGTATTTCCTCTACTACTTCCTTCAGGAAGAAGGAATGCAATTCATTTGCCACTTTGTGCTTTGTCAAATTTTAATTGTTATTAATTTTCCACCTAACCACTTCCAGGGAATTTTCAGGCTATTTACAGCTTCATTTATCATGGGATTTCTACTCCCATCACACAAATACAACCTACTGTTTACAGTTATTACACAAGTATAGATGCTAGTACAGACCTGGCCTTACTACTCTATACTTTTTCACTTATAACTTAATAACTTGCAGGTTATAAAAATGAAATGCCTGTTTTAAATACTCAAGACCAGGAGCTATGGAACCCCAAGGCTAACTCCAGCTTTTCTGAGATCTTGAAAAATTTTCTTAGCCTTTCTAAATCTCATTTTGACTGTTTGTAAAACTATTAATTTCCTACTTTATACAACTGAAGTAAACTGGCTAAGGTTTGCAAAGATGGAAATTATTAAAAAGCTAGTCCACTGGGGGCATATATTTCCTAATATAGCATCACTCTGAAAGTCCAGCTCAGACATGCTTTTCTTCAGACCCAAAAATGGGTTTGCAAAGGTACATGTGCTCTTCATCTATAACACTAATGTACTGCAAGAGTACTGCTGAACAACTTCCTTTAAGCTTTACTTTCTTGAGTAAACTCACTGACCTAACACCTTAAATTCCATTTGCATTTCAAACCAAAGATTATGAGAACAAAGGGGAACCCAGTATTACTATTTCAATGGTATTTCAGAATATAAGTACATACAAAACAGTACCTTGGTTACTCATTAAGCCAAAGTTTCTTTTCCTTGAGAATAATTAGATGCACTACTAGGTAACTAATCTGATTTGAGGCAAGCAGGTGCAGGAGGTAGATGTCTGCCTATGATACACTGTGTCCAAAGTTTACTTCAGAAACAGCATAATCTACCTGAAAATGTTAAGGCTATTTCTGTCAATATCAGCCTATGTCACTTCCAAAATCACATTAGTTTCTACAGAAAGAAGTCTATTTGCTAAATTCATATCCTTATTTTTTATATCCCATTTGAGATTAAATATTTACATTAGTATGTTCAAAATCCTTTAAAATTGATACAAACAACCTATGCATGCAAAGCCTACTTGCTCACAACATAACGTATAGCATATTTACACATATACATGTAATCCATAAAATACCTCAGCCAGCCTTACTTCCTTTAGTGAATTCCAGTCAACACCTGAGTGAGTAATTTATGTCTCCTATTATCATTACTTTGGCTTTTCTTAAACTTTTTTATTTATGCCCCTAATGATGTTGTCATCTAGTTGCCCAGTTTATCAAGCTCACTTAAGGCCTCCAAACATGCTGCCTCTAGCAAGGAATTTTTTCTCTGTCAAGTAGATGGACGAGAATCCTAACCAAAGTCACTCATCACTAATTCTCATGTTTCTATAAAGGGAGTTTCACAGCTCTCTGAAAACCTGTCAGTAATATTCAAGAACACTTTATTCAAGACAGACCCACTCAGCCTTCCTTTACATTCATTGCAAGTTTGCCTATGCCTTATATAGGGTTCTTGGTTAATATTTACATAAACCAAAGCTGTCCTGGCATCACACTTAGCAGGATAGTGGGCATGTTGGAACCTGAACCAGCAACACTCAAAGGTGAGTTAAAGACCCCATACTGTATCCAAAATGAGACACCTTTTTTCACCTTTGAGATAAGAGAACTGTACTTCTGGGTGCAAGACACTCTCTGTACATCTCATATTCCTACTTTGAGGGCTGCAGCATGATGCTTGCTGCAAAGAGCTGTTGAGGACTCGGTCAATAGGTACCTGTTTCCAGATCCCTCCCATACTTCAAAGATCTAGGAGTCTTTGTGATGTGGGTGAAAATAAGGAAAATGGCCAGTTTTCTCCATGGGGCAAGAGGTGTTCAGTGAGCATTTGCTGATTTCCATTCCTTTTGGAGAGAAAAGGAAGGCTGGGCTCAATTAATAAGCATATAAAGAGGGGCAAGGAAAGGTGTGTAGTTATTTCTTCCCAGAAGTGAGGTTACTCAGTAGCTAGACAGGCATGTAAAGGCTGGTTATGATACTATAAAGGCACCACAGCTCCTGCAGAGCTAGAATTACAGGGTTGGTGTGCAAAGAAAGTAGGTCCAGAAGGAGAAGAGGTATTTTTGAGGAAGCAAGGATGTAAATGCTATTTTGGCTTTTGTGTTAGAATTCTTGGAATTGAAGAGGAGACTAAAATGAAAAAATGCACTGGGGTGGGGGGCTTTGAATAAGAGACAATTCAGAATGCAATTTTTACAGAGGTGGCTCAAGTGCTGATCAAATACAGTAAGCCTAGAGCACGAGTTACAAATTACTGAATAATGTCATGCATACTGAAAAACAAACAAAATATCTTTATAATATACTGTCATTTTAAATGCTATGCAAACATTTTCACCCTTCACTTTATTTCTGCAAAATCTTTCTTTCTTGTGGCTAAACCTTTAAGATCAGAAATTACAATATTAACCAAAATCATAATGATATTTAAGGTCAAGGTAGATCTGATATTTCTTCACTTGGACACTTGGTTTCTTTGGACCAGAATCAGTCTCAAACCTCATCAGTGACATGTATTTGTAGTCATTTGGTCTACTAGGTTAACTATACAATAGATAAAATGTTAGTCCCTGCCTTAAACAGCTTCCTTGCTCAGCTGGGAAACAGAAGCACAGAGACCAAGAAGCTACATTCATACTCATAAGAAACTTCATGGCAGACCTAGAACTGAAAATAGCACCATCTAAGCCATGTATCTTAAGCACTGAGTCAGTCTTTTTTTCATACTCTACGTTTGTTATGTTGCAAAAGGTTTTTAAAAAAATGAAACTAAGAGAACTGGTGAACAGATTTGCTGTAACAAAAAGACATAACACTTTGACATAACTCCTGAGAATATAACCCATTTCACTGGGTGTTAAACTTCTGAGGATCTGGGAATTCCCATTTCTGCACACCTGAAACACAAAGAACCGAACACACATTTTGCGCTGCTTTGTCATTATACTCACTTTTGGTCTTCACAGAATCACAGACTTGTTGGAAATGGTTGGAAAGGATATCTTGAAATCATCTAGTCCAACCTCCCTGCTCAAGCAGGGTCCATCTAGAGCAGATTTTGCAGGGGTTTTGAGTATCTCCATAGATGGAGACAGTACAACTTCTCACGGCAACTTTAGTTCAACACATACATTTTGACTAGATCCATGGCTTGATTCATTTTCCTTGGTCCCTACAGCCATGTGAGAGACAATATTATTCAAGTCATCATCATGGGGCCAGCCTTATGTATAAAGTATCAATAGGAAACCTGTGTTCCTTTGGATTGGCAGAAGGTCAGGAGATTCCATGTGTGATCTCAAATGGCCACAGATCTGTGTGTCTGGACAACTGAGTTGTGCCTTGAAAGCTGGATGATCCTGTTCCAGTTAGTTCACAGAACTGACCCACTCTATTACCCACTTGGTTTGTTTGAGCACAGAGAAACTTTTAAAATTATCTGGCCACACATTTAAGGTACTTGCTGTAACTAAATGGTAACTAAACCATGGTGTTTTAGTTCTTAACTACATATTTACTGAGCTCAACAACCATTACTTATAAAAATTCATTGTGACTTATGTTCTTGTTAAAAGCTTAACCATTTAATCCACGATACCCATCACTTCTAAACCTATGGCATTCACACCAACACCAAGTACCATGCAGCTATTAGCCTATCGCCAGAGATACCACTTCACTTTCATTCTCTCTGTTCCAGAATTAACAAAACAATGCAGAACATGCTGAGACCTGTTGCATATCTGCAGGTTGGACTAGTGATCTTTATAAAGTCCTTTCCAAGCCAAACCATACTGTGATTCTATGATATTTGCATCAAGACTTAACAAAATTAATAGCAATATTAATAACACTGGGAAATGAATTCAGAGCCTCACACCATACCTCTTCTGGCTGTAACTGTGCATGCACACTGAATCGTTCCCAGCCCTTCCAAATCTTTGTCTTGCAAATGTTTTTATAAAGACAACAAAGCCCAAAACTTTGAGCTGGTATGGACTGGTTTGCCCCCACTGTCTGCGGTGTAAACCTGCCAATTACAGCAGATGAAGATCCAGTCCAGTCTCTCTCTCCTAGGAAAATTTCCTCTTTTCAAAATGCACGGCTATAGGCAGTTATTTCTGCAGATCCAAACCCTTCCATTCAAGATGCTCAGTGACTTTGTATCTCCTGCTAATGTATTCCTTGGGGAGGTTACTATCCGCCAAACCCCCTATAGTTATTGTTAGGAAATCATTAACCCACAGCTCTTTTCAACTCTTGGTAATTATGATGTTAAAAAAAAAGGAAAAGTTTTGCTGCTAACAGTTGCAACAATGTATTTGTTTGCCACATGCAATGGAAATCTGATAGAAAATATCTGTGCACTCCATCTGTTACACTGGATTGATCCGCTGATGAGATTCTTTTTAGAAACCTGCTTACCCCTGCTGGTGCTGCAAGCTTGAAAGAGAAAAAAACACTTTCTTCTCCTTGTTCTCTTGTGTGGTGGACGACCCTGTCTTCCTCTCCATTAGAACCCATCCTGCTGCCACAGATCTCACAGGATTTATATTGTTTTGATTCTTTTCAAACACTGTCTTGTTACCAACATCTGACAACAGTCTCTTGGGCTATCACGATTTTTACAAACTGACCAGGCCTGTAAGTCTCTATAAATCCCATGTGGATACAGACCTGTGAAAATGTCTTTAACTGTCCATTAAAGTACACAGTAGCTCTTTCATTATATAAATAGTCATGTGTGTTCTATACTTACACGGAGGAAGAAGCTGTAATTTGGGGAAGGGGAGAAGAAGGGAAGTGCTTGAAAACTCTGCCAGAAGAGGTTGTTCTCTTAACACTCATTGCACATCAGCAAACTCATTTGCTCACTGCGCCGCTTGACGACAACGCACCATGGGTGGTCGCCTTGCTCCCCACCCCCTCCATAATAGCGGTGAGAAGCCACAAAATAGTGAGTCAAATTTAGGCATGACCACACATGTTGGTTTCTCACAAAGCTGAGGAAATTTTAGCCCAGCTCTTCAAACAACAATACCCAGAAAAACAATGATGCAAAGACATACGTACCATTGAAAAACTGAAAACACATTGAGTATATCATGCAAGAAGGTCAGAAGATAAAGTTTAAATGAAATATTTTAGTACCCTGGCATTATGATAAGTTTGAAGTTTACTATTATTATCACTGTGTGCATGTGCATAGGTATACGTGTAAGTCTATACATATGCATACAGACAGGCAGACATCAACATTTCTAAGATAAAAAGTGAAAGGGAAAATTAGAACCTGTGCTCTTACAGCCATTCTAACTTCCTCACTTAAACAACAGTGCCAATAAATCCAATTTCTTGCAGTAAAACCAACTCATCTGAATTAGTGCATTATTTTAAAACAAACTGCAATTACTGTTTGCAAGACTATGAAAACACTTCTGCCAAATCAAACACTTTGCTTGGAAAGTCAAATGGGGATGGCAGGGGAGAGGAAAGAAGAAAAATGGTTAATAGTATGGCTGTTGCTTTTCCCAAGTGCAGCAAACTGAGCCTAATTGATGCTGACGCATGACAGACTCGTGTGTACAGTATTGCCCGGGCTCTGACTGAAGCTGCTGACAGAGGGTAAATGGTGCATGGCAGCTGGTCTTGCCCTGGCCTGGCATGGCCACGTACACACACATTGCCTGTCAAGAGATATCATGAGGGCTAATGAAGGGCAGCCCACATTTTTAAAATTCTTCTCACTGAATTTTGGATCAGACTTTACACCATGAAGCCTTATCAACCTTTTAGTGCTTGGTTAAGGATATGTGACACTTATTTAAACATTAATGTGCTCTAATCAATTTAAAGTTGGAAAACTAAAAGCCAGTACGTCTCTGTGTGAGAAAGAAAAGGTGCATATATGAGCATGTGTAAGATGGAAAGATGTGGCAGAGAAAGAAGAACAGGAAGAAAGAAATACAGGAATTTTTGCAGCTACTAATGACAAGAAAGTGATGACATGGAAGTAGCGCTAATTTATCTGACTGTATTACAATACACTTCTATAGCTCTTTTTAAAATAAGAAGTTGTGCATTTCTGAAAGGTTTACTTAAGATAAGTGATTCCTTACAAACACCAAATGCTTTCTCTTTTCCTGAATCTAGCCCACTGCCTATAATTTAAGCTGAATAGTTATAACAGTACCCAAAAATGAGAGAAATTCTGGCCTCCAGTTCTTAGGCATAAAAAAAGAAACATAGGAAAACAGAATTAGGATAAGAGAGACCATCTTAGAAATCTACCTGATTATGAACTTCAAATCAAAAGTAACAGCTTGGTCAGACCCTCAGCTCTCAGAACTCTCCAGTGGTTTCACATTCCTTTATGTTATTTTGCATGGTAATAAATGGCAGAGATATTTCTGGTTTTGCTTTTTCTGAAATATTCTGCTCATAGACAAATGGAAAATACATATGCAGAAGACCGTTGAGACTCTTCAGGGTATTTCACTAGCCAGTGCCGAATCATTTCTTGCCACAAATCCCAGAGGGCTTTATCCTGGTTTCAAAAAAATCCCTGGCATTTTCACATCTGACTTCAGGATTTCAATAGTTATTTTACATGCCAGTAAAAAGAAAGTGCTTGGTTCTCATCTAACCTGGAACAGCTTATCCCCTGCCAGTCACTGTTAGCTTATGTGGAATGGTCTATGAGTTTATCAGAGGGAAAGGATTTATGTCCTGGGGAGACTTACCATCTTTTCTGCCTTTGTAGGCCAAAAGGAGAAACTCTGACAAATGAAAAGAGATGCTATAACGTTGTCTCTCCTTGTTACTGCTTTAGGTCTTGCAACTTACACCTTCTTTTCCAACCCATTATTATGCAGGATAAAGGGAAAAAACCCCAAATCATTGGAAGTACTAAACTTAAGGAAAAAAAAAAAACAAAACAAAACACCATAGTTATTCAAAAACTACAAACTGCTGTATTTGCTGATAAAAACCACTATCTATTTTTAGGTTTATCAGCCAATCTAGAAAAAAGTTAACCTAACCTTGGGAAATACAATAGATCATAAAGAAGTATTACGCTCTGAGAAACATACACAAGCAGCTTACTACAGCTCTGGTCCTCAGAGCAAAGTCATTCACTCATTGAAAATGTGCGTATTCAAGAGACACTCAGAAAGCTAAAACAATGGCAGAAGTCACAAAATGAAGCACCTTGTTCTCATTCTGATGTAACCTTATAACAACACAGCTTCACTTCCCAAAAGTGCCTCCAGAGAGAATGTGCCTTTGTGTAAAACAGCACTGGAGAAAAAGGGAACATTTTAAATCAGACTTGCTGATAAATTTGTGGAAAGAAAAATGAGTGGTGAAATAAAAAGATATTATACATCCATCTAAAGCTAAATTATCACATGTCATTAGGTTATCATGCTTATAAGCAAATCATTTCTAATGCATGTAAGAAATATTGTGCTACTAAAAGGTGGCAAAACATTTTCAGTTGGGTATCCAGTGTAAGAATTAGTGAATATTGAGCAATAGCATTTTTTCCTCTTCATATAAACAGACAATTATTCAAACAAAATCCTTTCTGAAGGATGATTTGTATCTAACTGAAAACAAACTATTTTTTTCTCATTCGTCTTCAAAATGTCTTTTTAAAGAAATCTTAATGTAATTAATATCTGTTTATTAATTATTCACATCAATTGAGCACTCTTGTCTATTTGATGATTTGGAAGCCATTTCTTCCAGTGTAGATAGTGTAGATTATCGAAATAACACTGTAAGTGGTGGCACACACTGTCTACATAATTTTTGTTCTCTCCTATGTAATTTAGGTTTTAACTATACAAAATGGGGTGGGGTTTTTTGTTTGTTTGTTTGGGGTTTTGTGGTTTTTTTTTTTTTTTTTTTTTCTTCAGACTCTTTAAACATTTTCTTTTGTCTGCAAAGTTTGATAAAACACGTGACTCATTCAGGTTTCTGTACTCCATTTTACATCCTACTTTTTCCATTACAGGCTGTATATGACAGGACTTCATCCCATGTAGACAAACAGCACTGTGCATGATTATACAGTAACTGTTAAAAATGTACTTCACTTTCTACTTCAAATACTGTGAAGTCATGAAACTAAATGATTTTCAATGAAATTAAATAATTTTCTTTCTAAAAATACATTTTTGTCTCTGTAATCTCCAAAAACTCTTAAAAGATATGAACCCTTTGTAGCTTTAAATGGCAAAGTGATTGTGTTTTGTTTTATTATTTTTTAATTGATTTTTTATTATTATTATTTGAAAGAAAGAGAACAACACTTGTGTAAGGGCAAGCAAACTATAAAATCACTTCCTGAGTTTTGAAAAATCTACTTTTATGGCCAAATCTGTAATTTAACTTAGTAAGAAAAGGCTACAGTCTCATACCAGCCTTATACTACTGAATTCATGTAGTACTGCATGATTTTGCACATCTGGTTGAGGAAATATCTGTTCTCTATGGAGAGTATAATTACTCTGAATGCCTGACACTTGGATTCTGATCTTCAAGATAGAGTCTAGTAAGTTTGTACTCACAGGACTGCTGCCTATAAAGCTTCGAAATGTGAGCATTCATACTAGACTGGATACAGCAGCCTGATATCAAAAAACAACTTTGTAACAAAAGAATTATCATGATTCACAAGTAATTATTTGTAAAGCTGGATGCAAATAAGAATTATGTGTTGAGTGCAAGAAGGGTAGAACTTGATTGAAAATTCTATTCATGAATATATATACATGTACAACGTTCTATACTTACAATTGCACGTACATATATCTGTATTTATGCACACGTATAAAAACACGAAAACTATCTGAAAAACTGCTTCTGAGAAAATTTTGATCATGTCTGCATCTAAAGAAACTCAGTACTAACTGTTGCACTTTGGATTTTATAGGATTCTATTAGATTTTGCCTTTAAATATTTGGGCTTAGTTTTGAAAAAAAACCAATGCTCTTCTTTTAAGATCTATCCTACAGACATTTTAAGCTGCTCAGTTCCAAAGCCATAAAAAGGATTTTTTGTGTTCATCAAGAATGTAGGATCAGGTCCTTTATACCAAGATCTAATTGCACTGGGTTTCTAAAAAGAAAAAAAAAAAAAAAAAAAAAAAAAAGAAGAAAAAAAAATTAAATTACACATTTACACTGTGCTTATGTACATGTATATGTATGTGCCTGCATAAACTATTTAAGTGCAAATTGCCAGAATGTCAGTAAATTACTGCTGGAGCTGCAAAGCATTTGCATACCTTAGGCATGAGCAACCAATTGGAACTTCTAATCTTTTAACAAGTTACTGCTCAGTGACATAATAATAAATAAAATGAAGAGTAATGAATCTGACCATAAAGCTTAGCAAACAAACTGTACACAAATGTAACAATTCCTGACTAGCTCAGCACACAAAAATCTACTCATGGTTTGCTGCTGGTTACCATATGCTTGTGTCAAAAGACAGTAATATCCTCCCACCATTGCTTTTGGCATTACTGTTGTTGATCTCTTTGGAGCTCACTATTTGCTGCCCTCACCATATTGGGATCCACCCTCATTACAATCCCTTCACCTGCAGATAGTTTTATCTTTTAGTATTGTTCCAAGGACATTTTTAGAAGCCTTTTTGTCTCAATACTCCTGTCAAGGAAGTTGTAGATATCACCCCCAGGATTACTGACAGAAACTTTCATTTGTTTGAAATCTGAATGTATAGTCTGGTTTATTGACACTGACAGGACAAGGTCATAGACCATACTCTATTGTTATTCTACCTCCAACCCAAAGTCCATGATTAAGTCACCTAAAATAAAATTCCATTTCTGTCAAAACTTACAGCAAATCACTCACAATAGCTGCAAAGATGACTGGCCATTCACTGGTTTTTGTGGTTAGGAAAAAAGTGTGTCTAATAAGGTATTGTACTTGGAATATCTTTTCTAATTATGACTGGCACACCCCAAATTCATCTCATTTCTGTATGTAGAGTAATTCTAAAAGGTATCAAATTCAATTCTGTTGAAGATGAGCTTGGTTCAGTCATTCTTTATAAACCAGGTAACTAAAAAGGCAGGCAGGAATCTATAGATTAAGCAGTAGGACTCTGCATTAGTCCCCTACAAGACAACAGCAGAAACAAAGAAAGATAATAATGGTCACAAGTCACTGCTAAGTGATAAGTCTTTTGAGGCAGAAATCCACTTCCAATTGAACTTATGTCCCTATTAGAAAAATGACCACTAAAATTCCTTCCATCTGACAGCCATGCTACTAGCTGAGGGAGAAAAGCTGAGGATATAAAGAACACTAACAAGGAGAGCACTGGAGTTTGTTCTTCCAGGATGAGCCATTGCACCATGGTGGAGAGAAGCTTGAATTGCTGTTGTCTTTGTTGACTCTTCTCTGTAAAAAATCTGCCTTTTTAAGATACGAATAAGGATTTTAAACAGTATTATATTAAAAGCTCCAGGGACAGTAACTAAAAAGCAAACATTTACCTTTTACTTATTCCTACAATGAAATAGCATGGTAACATGACATTACCACTCCAAGGTAAATATTTACTTGTTAGTATTGGGCTCTGCATAAAAATATACCTACTTTCCCCACCCAAGATGACCTGAATTTTCTATTACCAAGAACAAAACAACCACCCACCCCACAATTCCCAGTTTAGTATACTGCATATAGTTCTTGACCTATACTGAGATGCTTAAACACACAGTGATATTTGGGGCTCTGACTACATCATTCTCAATTCACACATCTTGGATAACAAACTGAGAATATATCACAACAAAGCGAAGGAGGAAGTTTCCACTATCCCTTTCAAGACCAATCTCCAGACCAAAGGAGCCTTACCTATTAAGAAACCACAGCTTAACAAGGGCTGCATCTCTCCAGTACACTAGATCACAAAGAGGGACATCATCTTTTTCCACATCAGCTTTTGCTATTACTTACTTGGGACCTGTCACTTCAGGAATTAACAATATGATTATTATCCAGACTAAGAGGAGATCAAGCAGAGTAAATAAATTTTATATAATTTCTTACAAGTCTGGAAAGTTTCTTAGTACTATTTTATGAAGAATTTTGAAAATTTGCAAAGCCAGGCTGAATTTGCTCCTGAACATGAGAAATATTAGGTTTAATGACTTAAAATTTCTAGATAAAAAAAAAGAAAGCATCTACATACACACAAAAAAAGTAATTTATTGAAAATATTCCAACCTACTCTTTTAGCATTTTATTCATTACTAAACTCAGCTTTTGAAAGCAAATAGCACATGTGCTCCTGACACCAGCTCTCAACATTCTCAGTGCCTTCATTTACTCATTTATAAAATGAATATGCTGCTGCTCATTCAGCTGAAAGGAGTGTTTGGAGACCTACCTGCAGTCTGGCTAAGCAGCACTGGACGAAGCCCACCAGCTAGGGCACAGCAGTCTGCTCACACACACCATTCCTCATGGAGAGGAGCCTTTGCTTATGCATTGTTATGGGATAACGGAAGGCATACAGTTTTTGAAGTTTGATTTTATTTTTTTTTTAATGCTATAATTTCCAAATACAATTTAAATACTATCTATAGCACAATATTTCAAATATTGTGAAGTTTTTCGTGCTAAGTCATGTTAACAACCAGCTAAGTAATATACTGAGAGTTTTTATTTTGCCTTAATTTCATCTTTGGCTAAAACAGACTAGACAGTGAAGCAAAACAAGAAGTTTCTTTTTTGGTACTCTGGTACTTGAACTTGAGCTACTGGGCTCTCTCCTTTTCCTATGAGCAGCACAGAAAAGAAAATTTCTGTCCAACAGCATCTTGGGAATAGGTGTACTTGGCAAATGATTGATATAAGATGCTATTATCAGCCCTTCTTTCCCCATCATGTTCTTGACAAGGCTCCTGTTTTCCTGTTAGAGGTACCATCACAACAACAGCAGAGCTGGAAAAACACGTGTGAGCATTCTTTACTTGCTACAGGTAGGAATTAGACAAACTGTCCAAAACTTGGCTTACTTGGCACAGAGACATCTGGAAGCACTCTCACTTTCCCATAGTCTAAGCGTTTTGGGCATTAACCTCCAACTGGTGTACAGTGACATTTTCTCTGCCAGATCTAACTAAAATGACTGAATCCAAAGTCCTATCTTAAACTCTGTAATCTGTCATCTGATCTAACCAATGTGATGGATCTTGGAAATGCATTACCTCTAGGAGGCCAAACTCATTCAGTGTACCAGCAGCAAGACTACATGCCAGGCCTACAACTACCACAAAGCCCTGTAGCAATTTGGGATAACAAAGGTTAAGGTCAAATCAGAATGAAATAGTTCAACAGGTTGGAAGCACTGAAAAGCTTCATTTCAGGATTTCCAAAGAAAACAAAACATTCCAGTGTTTCCAAGCCAAAACTCTGCAGAGCTTCCTGATAAATGAAGGGGGGGGAAGGATATTTTAACTTTGCATTCTGATTTGAAATAAAAAGGGATGAAACGGTAGCATTTCCCAGGACAAAGCTCATCTACTGAGACTAGCTTCAGGGGTCATGCATTTAGAAGAAACTGGAATTTGAAGTCATGCAATTCTTGCTTTACAAATACACTTCCAAAGTTAATCACTCCAACGGCCAGCTCAGCAAGACCATTAGTGCCGTACTACTGTCCTAGAATCCTTCCTTCCTTCCTTCCTTTTCAATAGCCAAATTACTTCATCTCTTTTTTTATGTCCTTTGAGTATTCCAAGATCTCAGAGTAACTACTGGAAATAAACAAAAAGGTGTACAAGGAAAAATGAAATTACTAATCATCAGTGTCAGGCAAACTAGGAAAAACAGAGCAATTAATACTTGGTTAAATGAGACCACTTTCTCCTCTCTAGGTCATATTAAGATAAAATAACATTAGCAAAAGCTAAATAAGTAAACACTTTACTCAGTTTCCCCAGTATCAACACAATCTGTGTCTTGGGGAGCATTCTGACATGAAACTATTTTTCAGATATGACAGTGGTAAACAACTTCTTCCAATGCCCAAAATACTTTTTTTCTAGGAACGTGGCTGTATCACAAATAAAAAGTAGACCTTTGTATTTTGACATTTTCATTGGCAGCTAAAATACTAAAAGTAATAAACAGTTTGAATGAATTAAAAGTTAAGTAATACCAAGAAAAATGAAGGGGAAAGACATTCATTTATAATGTCCTATAATCAAGATTGTGAAGCCTGGTGCAGCAGTAAGATTTCACTGAATAAATTCATTGTATTTTTAAACAGAGAAATTTCAGAGAACATAGTAGTTAGTAAATATTTAAAACCTTTGTGGCAAAGTCTTAAACCTCAAAATAACAAGGAAATGACAACTGTTTATTTTTCTCCACATAAAACTGAAAGTTATTGTAAGGTCATTATAATGTAAGCCTGTTTTCCCTTTAAGAAGTAAATAATTACACCACTGATTTGAGTAGACCTGCCAGTAAGTCTACATGTGGTTAAGTCAGATAGACCGATGCTCTAAAATTGGCAAGTAGCTAGCTCCCACAAGCTATTAAGCAACTCTGAGGTCTAGGTAGCTCACAGCCCTTTTATCGTATGTCTCTCAACAGGGAAAAAAAGAAAACAAACCCACATTTAGACTATAGTTGTTGTGCAACCTTTGAACACTGTTCTGTGTTTTCCATGATAACACAGAAGCAGAATTTGATGCAGTGTTCACTCTCTGCTGTAATATTCAGCTGCAACATCTAAGCTTTCTTCAGAAACATGTTTCTAACTCTCCTGGTCGCAAGGAAAATCTTCATAGACATGAAAGGAAAACAATTTGTAATGACTTGACTATGTTCTCAAATTTGCAAATAGCCTGAAATAATGACTATGATGTCACTGCAATGAAGATTGCATCAAATTAATGGCTGTAATCAAAACAATGGACTGTAAGCTGTTTAACCACTACTGTTAACCATTGCCCTGATGAAGATTTTTGCACTACCAGCAAGATGTGTTTAATCCCATCTCTTTAGCTACCAAAACCTCAGCTGATGTGAGCTGTTGATGCATCAAGCTTTGCCGATCAAAGCTCTAGAACACAAACAGGGAGCTGAAGTTGGGCAGCTGTGGTAACTTTTACATAAACAGCACATAGCAGTAAATGTCCTATACAATAATACCTTCTGATATTTAATTGAGTAAAACCCTTCATTTATTGATTTGAGTAAATTTGCCATATCATAGTACCACAGGAGCTCAGGACACACCACACCAAACTCTAATCCAGACCATTATAAAACATACACAGCTTTGCCTGCGGGCAGTTCTCACCATCATTTCTACATCTGAGCTTCCAATGAAGGCAAAGAGAGCTCTGTGTGAAGGACAGCAACAGAATATAGGTCACATCATCATCTGTGGCATGAATATCTACCCATTGTTAGTATAACAATCTACATTTTCTTCTCCAAAGATAAAATCAATCCAAGTATGAAGTCGCAATCCAGATTACAAACAAAACAAAGATCGTTAAACCACTCACATCACAGTTTCTGCCTTGGAGCTGTGGGAGGGTTAGATGCCTCAAAGACCTTCTCTAATTCTGCATGCAAAGGGAAACAAGAAACCTGCATTTTGCTGGCAGAAGGATTGCCCTCCCATCAGCTCTAAGACACACTGAAGCTCCTTCTTTAGGGATTTCATGGAACAGCACAAACAGGAAGGAGCTAAGGAAATAACTAACACAAAGAAGTAAAGGACCCAAGGAATGCACTAGACAGACATTTCCATGATTCTGTGACTTACACAGCAGCACAAAGAAGAAACCTCCCTGGTAGAGCTTGCTGGCTGTAGAAGGTAAATACTAAGGTAAATACTAAGTGCTAACTTGAGCTCCATACAGAATCCTCAGCACACAGGCAGATAAAGCAGCCAGACATTCGTAGCATCCCATGAGACAGTATTAAGCAGGTCCCCTTCCACCTGAATTACATCATCTTCCTTTCACCCAACTGAAGACAAACAGATGAACAAACAAGCACCCAAATACTCTAGGTGTCTCATACTAAAGATTTCCCTGAGCTGGAGCTAAAAGGAAATGTGATACATAGAGGGTTGGCAGTAAGTCCCAAATCAAGTCTTATTTGTTCATTAAGTCACAAAATACTAACTTCTGCTAAGTCTCTGGCACACTCTACTTTCTACTGCTCAAGAAACACAAAGTTACAGTTACAACCGATAGTGACTTTGCTATTGTAATCATACTGAGCAAAGGAGAAGCTGTAGGGACTGAACCATCCTTCTAGAGCACAGAAAAGCATTTTCCCAAGGCATATGAAAAATACACTATTGCTGCAAGAATGCTGGTTACAAAGAATGACAGTTTCAATCTTCTAATGAATCAGGTTTTTTTTCAGCAATAAATTATTGAAAGAATAAAAAAGAGAAAGATGATCAAACAATTGGGGATGATAACAAGTCAATTTAAAGATTGGCACAGAGGAAGATGAACTGAGTTTCAGAAAGACTAAAAGAAGCAGAAGGCAAATTGCAAGAATAAACAAAAAATTCCTTTGCCTTGAAGCCCAGTAGCAGTTTGATGCTGCTAATGGAAATATTCTATCTTCTCTATGGTTTTATTACAGTTCTTCTAAATACCAAAATTATAAATATATTCTTTTAAAATTTCAACTTTCTAGGAATGCTATGACAAAGCATCTAAAAAGATCAACACATATGCTTTCTGAATAACCAACTTCTAGGTTTTTTTCTTCCTCCTTTTTTGTGTTGCAAATTTGCCATGTAATGACAAATTTGGGCACAAAACACCTACAAAAATAGATAAAACCAGTAGAACTACTCACAGTAGTAAAGCTATGCAGATGTCTAAATATTTGCAGGTGTCTTAGATAATAAGCTTTCAGAGCAGGTACTACAGATCTGTGATGAGTAAACCAGTACATTTTAGGATGCCTGAAATATATGTAATCATAAGGTTAACTCTGTGGTGTGTTTTTGTTTAGCTCATCATAATTTAATGCAGCATAACCCTTCCATATTGTATTTTCTTTGTATTTTTTCCATACTTTCACATATATATAAAATACATATAAATAGCTATACATTATCCATAAACACGAACAAGTATCTTCACACAGGCTACATTCAACCAATAATGCATACCTGTCAACAACATGCAACCACTCTTATCCTAAGAATTATTTAGTTGCAAAAATATTAATGAAATCCACAGAAACACTTAGGAACCAGTTTTTAAATCTCATTACCATATCAAGGAGCTCCCTGTTAATCACTGTCCAAGTTCATTTGGATTTATTGTATCACAGTTATGCTTACAATTAAATGCCACAAGGTCCCAGTCAGATTAAACAAATGATTTTTCCTGTAGTCCTTACAGGACTAGTAGTGACAAATCACATGGAAGTAAAATATATCATAATTAATTAGCAGAGGCCCATAGATAACCTCTCCCACAAATCTCTATGGGCAATTTTAATAGGTTTCAATATTTAAATATAAAACCCTACGAAATGGCTTAAAAATTCAAGGAATATTTGAACTTGTTATAGGTAACGAATATGTCAGTCATGTAATTTTTTTATTACATAATTATTTCTTTAGGGATGTCAGGAACAAGTAATTATTTTTTTTTTAATGAATTGGCAGCAACTATTTTAAGCATGCCATTGTGAATGAAATATTATCAAATAATTGTTGTATTACTAACAACCGACTTACAGAAAAGAAACATTTCCTTATCAAAGCACATAACATCTCACTATTGTAAAAAAAATTAATCTTCTTTACAGAAGCTTCAGTAAGCTAGTAGGAATTACAGGAAGATAATTGGTCTTAATATTAAACATGAACGCCAGTGTGAAGAGAAAGGGTTCCACTGCTTTAACTTGATTTCCAGCAGTACGTTAGCTGTTCATTCCTCTTATGTGTGTTAGGGAAAGTAACAGATGACAGTATTTGAGAGATGTGCTGGAAAAATTTTCCTTTACAGGAAGAAATATTTTGTGAAATACTATGAACTGTTCATAGCAATCTCTCTGATTAAGAAATAGTAAATTCTTCCTAAAGCAATTAAAAAATATGTTTTCCCAGAATGGGTAGGCTAGAATATATAAAACCTGACAAACCAAAAGCCCTCCTTTATTTCCAGAATTAAGCTTTCATCTCGGTGATTTGGATTTGTTTATCGAGTAAAGACTCTGGTTCTCCTTCATAAAATCTTCAGTAAACTGCATTTTTGTCTGCATCCAGTTTCTTCAAAACATCAAAATATCTCATTTTTCATTCATTCCTTGCTGATGTTCACTTAGTGGATATTCAAAATTGTCTGCGCTAGTCCGGGAAGTCTGGTCTCCTGACACTAGAGAGGAAGGAACCTAACTTAAAATACATATTTAATGATGAAATTATTGAACTGAATTTAGCCTTGAAATGACTATAAAGTCAAAAGAAAGTCTTCAAGTTAAACAGGAAATTGTACAAAATACTCAGGTTTCCACTTTGGACGGCAACAACTTCAGCCTATAAGAGAGTGATTTACCTTGAGCCGCAGACTTGAACTGAAACTCAAGTTATCTGGTCTCCAGTTACTTTAACTGGAGTTACTTAATTGTTGTAGATAATCTTCAGTAATAAGAATATCTTCCTGAAATAATATCTTATAAATGATATAATTTATTTCATTTAGAAGTATCTCAATATTGACTGGTATTGGGTACAAAAATAGGAACCAGTGTTAGAAGAGAGGTGGTCTCCAAGTCAGTATGTCAGACAAAAGAATAATGAAGAAAAATTAACTTGCTAAGTTTGCCTCTATAACAACATTAAATAAATACAATGGAATTTGTAAAACAACTCTTCAAACTATTTGGGAAGAGTGATGGAAAATAATGTTTAAAACAGGCAGGTGCATTTCATGACCACTGCTTAGTCTCAAGTAGCAATAACACAAGATTTTCAAGAGACAGAAGTCAAAATGGGAAAAAAGTAATCACCTTAGAATGAAAGGCATCATAAATACAAGAATTAATGTTTCATTATCATTTTAATCAGCAATTAGCTTTGAAGGGCTGCAAAATTCAGGTGAAAAATGTGATGAAAGTGCACATGAATGATAAAAAAAGAAATCATCTTGCAAAATTTTAAAGCACCTACTGAAACTTCTGGTATAAAGTTCTTAAGGCACACATACAAGTACTTTGTATCATGCTCCTGAAGCAAAATGGCCATAAACCTACGGATAGATGGACATGGGAAAATCGTGTCCATTTAGGCCTAGTGACTTGCAATAGGGACAGAGCTGGCCACTCTTCCATATGGCTGTTTCCCAGACATTTATTCTACTCTCATTTGCCAAACTTCAGATAAACCAGCTGGGCTGTACTGACTCACATCAGGGCTTGGATTAACAACACCACAGGATAGGAGAAAGCACAGAAACAGGCATTACATTATATTTGCCACGTTCACCCATGCCTCGCTGTATTCTCTTCAATTGTATGTGATGTTATTTTGCAACAGAGGCTGTGACCATTATGCCTCTTCTCATTTCTGCTGCAAGGCAAATTTTCAATTCAGTAAGTGTAAATACCTTGAAATGTAAAGTTAGCAGTACATCAAGAAGGCTCAGCAAATTACCCTGCACGTATTAAGTAAATTAGCTGTTACTGTATGGTTGAGGAGAAGGTCTGCACCTGTGCTTTCCAGCGGCAACTCACCATTAGATTAGTTTAGTTATAGCATGAAATCACACTCACAATACACGAGCAAAGTTAATTTTTGTTGAAGTGCTATATGTGGAAAAATAGCCAAAACCACTCTGCAGGTGATGGAAGCAATCATCATTAGCTGACCAACTGTGTACTTATCTCCTGATAAAAAAACCTACGAGACAAGAACTGAGTTGGGGATAGCTCTGGAAGTACTTTAAAGATTGTTTCTGATGAGCTAGAAGATGGGAAGCTACTGGCATGATAAACCAAGAAGAGGTAATTCAAAGAGGAAACATACCTGGAAAATATTTGAAGCAGCATTCAGAATGGCTAAAACATACAAGTTTTTGTTAATAAGCAAAAAAATCTGGGGACATATGGATACTCTGAGAACATTACATCTTAGGAGTGCCATGGAAGTCAAATTTGCAAGCTAGATATTAGGACCTACAGTGAGCAGAACTGAAAATGGTATCTATCACTCACTAAAGGGCTAGAAGCATTTGGCAGAAACACTTGTGACCAAGCAATTGGAAAAATTTTAAACTTCAATATACAGGAAAATTCTGCAAAAATCCAATCATGTTTGTTAATCATAATGCTATGTTAATCAAACCTAAAAAATACCATGAGAAAAAAGTCCCATCAATAGAGTTGCCAATTATCACTTTACAGAGTTATTTTTTTTTCTTTTAATTTTTAATACAAGTTGTGACATAGGAATTTTTTTTATAGTTCATTATCCACTGTTTATCATTACATGTAATAGAAACTTAAGGAGATTTCTAGACATACAGTTTTGTTTATGACAGTAAAAAATAATAATATACTTTTAAAGTTACTCGAAACTTCATGAATAAATAAATACATAATTGTTAAACCAAAGTAGCATCTTATCAGTTGCCTTTCACATCATACCACTGACCTTAATCTCTGGGGCATAAACAAACATGCATACTTTGTGCAAACTTTAATCATGAAAAAGAATGAAATATATTCCAACATAAATATTTCAGCAAATAGCCATGTGAAGGAGCATGAATGTTTAATTTAGACATTACCTCTGTCACTATCTGTTAGACATCATACCAGTGTTTCTCATTTGGGAATTTCAAAATATAACCAAGTTTCCAGTGTCCAACTGAAAATGATATTCCTCCCTACCCACACAATATCCATGTACTTCTAGGAACATTTTAATATTTTAATATTTGGCAAAATTCTTCTCTAAGGTGATCATGCCATATTTGGTGAATCCATGTCTTTACTAATACTACCTACAGAGCTTGAATAAACTTCCACTGCCTTGCTTATACTGGAAGGAAGGATCTATCATAAGGGTCGGACTCTAGCAGGTTGGTTTAAATACCATCTTCTTCCACGTATTTCTACCAAAGCTCAAGGCATTGCTAACTGAGTTGCTTAACTAGCACATATCACTGTCATCAATTTAATGATCTTTTGTTATACTGAACTTGCTTTCATCTATTCACGAACTTAGCAATGGCACATGGGGTAGGAAGATAGGTGTTTTTTAATATTGGCTTTCAAAGACTGGAGATACAGGTTTAAATGAAACAGACCAGGTGAAGGAAAATGTATGGTTTCCATATGCTTTGTCATTTGAGACAGTGATCCTCCCACAATTGCATAAAAGTGCTTTTGATCTATTTCCTCAACTACACAGCCATGTGATGACCCTTAATTGCACTTGAACTATAGCCCCCTGTTTGGGAACATACGATGAAGGAAGTTTCAGTTGCATGTCTGGAGACATATGAGTACACCATACATACAACAAATGTGTCCAAGTGGAATGAAAAGTTACGTTCAGCAACTGAATTCATCTCACTGTGACAAAAATACTATTTCATGAACACCAGAAATCTGTACTTAAATTGTACCCTAACATTAAGGTTTGGTCCTGAATCCCTTTACACATGAAGTTTATAAAAAGGACTAAAAATATAAATCATCATCATTTTGAAAACACATGCTGCAGCATTTCCATGAATCCAGAAATCAAATGCTTCTAATGTGACATTTTATCTTTAAAAGTGAGCTCCAAATTGTGCAACTTAGAGAAGCAAGAACAACATATACACTCTTGCAGTTGGTTTGCAAGTAACCTCATATTTTCTTCACTGAAGCCCAGTACAGAACTGGCACTTCTCAGAACATGCTGCCCAAGACTTAACGGAGTAACAGAATGTGAAAGCAACTCAACAAAAGCTGCAGCTCTGGCATTTTACAGTGTCCTTTTTCTCCTTTTCTCTGCCTAGCCCATCTCTTCCAAAGTGCTCCGACAAGCAAGCTTGGCAAGGTGGGATCTCTGTCCATGGCCTTGCAATCACATTTTATTGGCTGAGTTCTCTTAGGTTAAACTTTAGGTGTTTACCATCTTCACCTAAACTTTCTTGCTATCTCAGTATGGGAACATTGTTAGAAGAAGGCTTGTTCATAGAATGAGTTGGTTGCATGCTTCTAATGAGAGAACTAATATACTACCACATATGAAAAATGGATAGTAAAACAGAGTTCAATAGTAAGAAACAGTGCGATCAGATGTCTAGTTCAGACACGGCCACAGAACATCAATCCTATAAGTCAACATATACCACAAACTGAAGCTTCTCCCAGCATCTTTTAAGAAACTTTAAAAAGCCCTTAAATATTTAAAGCCACAATTACAGTGCTTGAGAGGAAGAGCATAAGAAAAATCAAGGATACTGTCAATGTTCTAAGCCCTTGAGAACTTAGGTGTCTTGTCAATCAAAAGTGGCAAGTGATCCAAGAAAGCAGACCATGTGGCATACAAAGAAGGAAAGCTAAAAAACTAAATCTACTTCCTACAATTATGGCCTGGAGAAAAATGTCCCTCCTGAGTAAGAACATAGTGATTTGCTTGACACTGCCCATGTGAGCAGGATGTGCTGAGGGTTTAATGGCAGTAATAGTGCCTGCTCTTACCTCACATAGTCTAGCTGTAGTCAAGTTTAGAAGACAGTGAAAAATACTCCATGCTTCTGTGGTTTATAAAAAGGTCTTGTTACTTGTTTATTCACATTTTGATACTTTCATGATTTATGGGAAATTATATCAGTTTTTGGAGTTATCAAAATAAACTTAGAATTGGTCTGGGGGGAAAATGCTCGCTATCCTTTTTTTTTTTTTTTTCCCCCCAGCTATTGCATATTACTGTAATACCTGGACATCCAAGTGAGATCGATACCACTTTATATTAAGATCCGTTATGTGTTTGTTTTTTGACAGTCTACTACTGTAAAGAATCCACAGTATATTTACAGCACAGTATACAGAGGTAAGGGATGAAGACAGTGATGTTTTAATCCACTTGCACAATTAAGGAGATATGGAACAGAGATTAAGAACATGACTGTGTAAACAGGATTAAACAACTGTAAAATATCTAAGTGATTTAAGCAAGGTCAGATGGGAAGGATGTAACAGGAAAAAAAAAAAAAAAGACCAAACTCAGATCTCCTGAGACATGGTCCACTGTTTTAGTCACATGAATTTTTCCCTTGCTTTCCCTTCTTATATTTTTTTTCTTAATCTGAATGCAACTCAAAGATAGGCTCATGTCATTCCCTACCATTAAGAAACTGTGACTAGAAATACCTTAAGCGGCTCCATCACAATCCACCAGAATCAGATGCTTGAAAAATTCAACATGCTAACTTATAAGCAGCCAAATCAATGTTCTGTAAAGTAACGACACATGGAATAAAGGAAGTTAACTTTAATATGTAAATTAATATTGCTAGCTAAAACCTTAGAAGCCCAATGGCGTCACACTGCCAGTCTGGTCTTCCCTGATGTTTAAGAGAAAACCTTCTATTTTCCATTACAAAATTCAGTGCATCTATATCGTAGCTTTGAACCCAAATCTTAATCCCATTACCACACACACAAAAAAAAAAAAAAAAAAAAAAAAAAAAACCCAAAAAAAAAAAACCAAAAAAAAAACCACAAAACAAAACAAAACAAAAAAGAAAACCAAAACCACCACAAAAACACCAACCCCACAACCCACCAAAAACACCACACCACGACATGTATGTGTTCTTAGGTAAAAACTAAAGGAATTTCTGGTTTCACAAGGGATGATTTTTCTAATTACCACAAAGGTACCTTTCAGCACATCAACAGCCTTAATACATATCTGTATACCTCACTACAATATACTGTGACTTCTGGCTAGAGAGCAAGAAAAGCTTCAGTAATTGAAATGCTCAGTAGCAGTTAGATTTGATATATAAACTTGACAATATGGCTTTAATTATACCAGGCTCTGCATCAAGTTACATCACAGGATAATACAAGTTTATTATCTAATTTCAAAGAAAATTTTTTTAATTCAGAAGTATTTTTTTCTGACTAGTGATAGTACAAATTAAAGTCAGAATCTGAAGCTCTAATTCAATTAATTTCTAACTTGAACATCTTTAGAACTAAAGTTCTAAGAGTCTAAAAATGTAACATTTAAAAACCTCACTGATGGTATGCAAAACTGCATATTAATATTTGCTTTGCAAGAGACTAGGATACAACTGTACTAGGCACAGTATAAACACATACCTCTTCACCACTTCCAAACCACTACCTAACAAATTTAAAGTAGTGTTTCCACAGAAGAAATATCATTGCTGGAACATTTTAAAAAGATGCAAAGAAGGGAAATAACTTTTTGTCAGAAAGCGAGGGATGAGTTAAGAAATACGTGGATGTAGTGGGCAAAAGGAGGAACCATTAATTATTTATTGACATTAAAACAGTAATAGCTGTCATCGTTATTTGTCTTTGTTATTTTAACAGACACTTGCCCAGTTTTATAAACAGATGATGAAGCAATAAATAATCAAGTGCATTAAAAACAAAACAAAACAAAACAACCAAACAAACAAAAAAATCACATTGTATGTTTGCCCTATCTGTAAACTAAAATTCTGACAGGCAGAATATCAGGAGCAGCTAAGAGAAATTTTGTCAACAAGGGTAGAAGAGCAGAACGTTACCTCTAACAGGCATTCATTAACTTAATTAGTATAACAGATTAGAACTAGTGCTTGTCTATATATGTTAGTTGTGACCGAAGAGCAGACATATCCTTTACTTCATAACATACTTTGGAGGCTGACTATAACAACAGGAAAACCACAGTCAGTCCTGGCTAAAATAGAAACAGCTCATTTTCATGGGAGAAGAGGTACAAGAGTTGTGTATATGTTTAATGCAGAACTGGAAATGTGTAGATATCAAATTGTAATTCAAATCAATTATCTGATGTGTCATTAAAGAACTTCCAAATAAGCAGACAGCATCCTGAAAAAAAAAAAAAAAAAACAAAACAGTAAAACCATCAGTGATGGGTTCTGAAGTTTGCAGAGCGCGTACATCTCTGGAGAGATTTGTTTCTATATTATTTCATTTAGGAATTTATACTGAATCTGCCAGTGTATTTGAACACAGACCTCATAAACCTTAATCATATAGATGGTGCCTTCTGTTCTGACTGCTGGGCTATACAAGGGAATAATTTCCCTATTTTGGAAGCCTGGATAAGTGCAGAACATGTCTCTATGTCAGTGGGTGACTGTGCTCGCCAGCTCAGAATGGTTCCAGGCAGAAAGCTGTAACTTCATCTACCCTCCAAATAAGTACGGCAGTTGCCAGCTAGTTTCTGAATGACTTGGTGCTGACTTCAACTATTTGAGATATTTCTGCATTTCTGGGCAGCATGAGACACTTGAGGAAGGAGCTTTCCACAAAAGGAAAAGCTACCACAGAGCTTTGAGAAATGGACCATATCACAAAATAACTCTCCAGCTGGAACAGTGTAAGCAGGAATTTTAGTCCACAAGATTTCATGCAAGGTATTTGTGACTACTAAGATCTGCACCAGTGGGAGTAAGCAGAAAAATACATGGTAGTCAGACAGGAACAGCGTTATTGGACATTGTACTGTAGAAACTGTTCTCCTTTTGTAATTAACCTGTAACATGTCTTTTTCTTCCAAACTCCATGTACCTTGTTCTTAGAGGTTCTGTCCCAAGACTCGGGCTACAGATAGTTGATCAAATTGCTACAAGCCCAGCGACATCCATTTATTGCATGGGCTGAGGTAATCAACTCTCGGCTCATTATGTACTTTTAAACCACTGTCAATTACAGAGAAAAGTTTAAACCAACCTTGCAGGCCAGCACTGATTGCAACAAAGTAGTAATTCATACATAATTAGTAATAGTTACTCATCTGAGAAGCAGATCATGAAACTACCACAAATGAATTATCACAATCATTCATTCACATTCTAAATCATGCCATGTGCCATGTACAGTACTCAGTACAGTGAAGTTTTCATTACAGTTGCAGCCTTTAGGCACTATACTAATTGAATAACAAAATAATAATAGCAATACTAAGGAACGGAAGTTTTAAAGAAACCTCAGCATATACATTTTGCACTCAACATCCTGAAATTATTCCACTGATAAGTGCAACTGTAGGTATCAGAGATCTGACATGCACAGAACCTCAGATTGCTACTACATGGAAGCACTAATATGTACTAAAATATACTTGAGTCCTACACAATCACAGCCACAACCACAACACTCAAAAAGACACCTAATCTCTTCCCACCTGTTGCCTCCACTGCTGAGGAAAGACAACAAATGATTAAGAAACTTCAACTATTTATTTAGTTTTAAATGAGTTCCTCATCTTTAGGCTCTTTCATCTTTTAGGAGTATCTCCTCCTAATTTTAAACACATATGCATGCATATATACAGAGATGCATCTTAACCTGAATATATTTAACATATATATTCTGTGTGAATTTCCCAGAAAAGAAATGAACAAATAGGACAGCAGTGATTATCAGAAGTCTCTGTAACTTCAGTGCCACATCACCTACAGCTCAGAATAAAGGCTGTTAAATGCACACACATTTTGGAGCCACTCATGGCAGCTAGCTTTCTGACAGGTAACTCTCATAGAACTATGCATTATTGTTCCTGGGTTATTGTTCTGCACTGACCACAAACTGAAGCACTAACTTTATGAGGAACAACTTCAACAACTTTGAAATGGCATCATTCCAGCAGGACACACCCTGGAGTGCATTACAGCACTGCCTTGTAAACTCTTTCATTCATTTCATAATAAATGCTTAGAAATCAGACTTTTTGCAGGTGATAATTAAATATAAAATCAAGGAAATACGGATGTGCAATAAATCCTTGGCACCGGTCTAATTTAACTGAGTTTTAGCATCGATTTCTGGCAGGCCTAGCACTGCTCCTGCTCTGGATCCCCCTTCAGTGCACATCTCCAGGGTCTTTCACTAAGCACTTTGCCTCTCTCAGCACTGCTTTTAAAGTCTCTGTTACCATTACAACATCTAAATGTGGAAGGGTTTAACACTTGATTTGGTTTTGTTCAAGTTAAAATCCACTGCTGCAGTTCATGGTAAAACTTCTATAAAAGATCCATAAACTTTTTATGCACTTTTCAGCTTAATAGTGGCTCATTTTTCTTTGATGACATCAGTGAAGCAGTGACTTTCTGTTGAGCTTCAAAAAGGGACTAAACTACTGCGAACTTTCAATAGTTCCATAAAGTGAGGCCTATACCCCAAAAGGGGAAAGTAAGCAACATCTCAGCTCTCCTCCCTTCTCACCACTTCTCCATTGGTCAAAAGAAAATTACAAATGGCAGAGCTTAAATGGTAGTTTTTAAAAAATAAATAAAATTCACAGAAAACCTATAAATGAATCAGAGCTACAACATGCACAGAGTCCCATTAACACACCTCTCACAAACTGCAGGCTGCATGGCTTATTTTAAGAGAGTAAAACTGGACTTTGTCCCTACAAACCTCATTTAGCTTTGGAAATCCCCAGTCTGTTTGAGGCGATTGATAGTAGACTTCACCCCTACAGACCTGGATTAATTTTGGAAATCCCCTCTCCAGCATATAAAGACTGAGAAGCCTGTATTAGCCAGCTTGCTTTTTCTCAGAAAGGGAATGGTTTTATTCGCTCTGCTCTGCGTTGGAGAATGACAGTAGGAGGTGAGCACGGATGAAATCTAGCAAATTATTTGTGCTGGGCTGAGACCTCCTCTGTCCCCGACACTTGGGCTTCGGGTGCAGCTAGAACCTCCACAGGGACACACAAAGGTCCTCTAAGCATAGAGCACAGGGTGGCTTCCCCTTTCTAATTCCTGATGTGCATCCATCAAAATTATAAACCATGCCCAAGACAGGTGGTTTCCCTTGCCTTCAAAGCGACCCTCATATCCTGTTGTATTGCCTGGCTCAAAACCATGTCCGCTTTGTTACCAGTGAGCCTGCCAAACTTGCAGAGGGATGGGATAAATTTGCCCAAGAATGGTATAAACCACTTTCATTTGTCATATAAGGAAGTGTATAACTAGATGCCATGTCTCTACTAAGGCCTGTCTGGTTTGGCTCAGGAGCAGGACCACAGCCACTTACACAAACCACTAAACCCCTGACCTGTGTGAACCCATAGAAAAGCATAGCGATGTCCAGAGCTTGGATGACTCCTTACCCTGCTGCTCTTTACTGTCCCAGACACGACACAGATCAGGAGCACTGAGCAGGATATATTTCCTAGATTTGGCTATTAAAGATTGCTGCAATTAAATGAAATTAACTCCAGCCTGTACTCTGCATCACGAAGGTCGTTTGCTACTGAATTCATAATGACCTATATATAAGGCCGTCCTGATTGTTCCAATGGTCATCTAATTGGGATTGACCTACAAAATTCATCACACTGGAAGGCACACTTCACAGCCCAGGTAGGGGTCCCACACAGTCCCCACCCACAGGAGCCTGGTTTTGGCTGGGGAGAGAAGCTGGAAGCAGTGAGCTTGTGGAAACATGTCTCCCACATTAACCTCACTCATCCAATATCAATGTCTATGAATTACAGAAGCTAAGGGAAAGAACAAAGAGGAACTGCATAAAACCTAGTTATTTTAACAATCTGTTTTGCACAGTAATTAATCAGATCAGCCCTCTAAGGGGCTCCAAAGATCCTAAGGTAAACTTAATTCATGGTAATTGAATTAAAGAGTACTGAGCTAAAAGTTACAATGCCTAGCAAGAATAATAAAAAAATATCTCTGTAAAACCTTTGGACTTTTTAAAGTGAGCAGGGGAGTAGCAGTTCTGCAGAACAAGAGCATATATACTGTAGAAATAACAACAAAAACAAAATCAGAAAATGCCACAAAGGAAACTATGTTTATCTTGATCCTTCAGTCTAGGTTTTAACATCTTAAAATGAACAACAGTATTATGTTCAAAGGTGAAAGATATAATATTTTTCAGGTGTATACTATGCACACGGATAGACCTGACTGCCAGCTTCCTTTAATACAAAAGTTTGAACTCAGTTCTAAGCTAATGACTGTACACACTCTTCACAGACTGAATAGAAAGTGTCTATTTTGAAAAAGGAATTTTATAAACATTTTATAAGCATTTATAAACAATTTATGCAACTGTATTAGTACATTCTTCTATTCATGACTGTATACAAAGATTTTCATATATACAAATGTCCTCACCTTGAAACAATTCAGTAATTTGTTCATGCGAACATGTGTGGCCTGTGGATTGCCTGTAAACTATTTGTCCTAGATACTGCTTTGATTACTTGTAATTCATATTTTTCTCTCTGCAACACTCGATTAATCACCTCCATCTCATGTTATTGTTCTTACATGCTGACTGGATGAGCCCCAAAGAACTTCCATATTCACATGCCTGGGACAAATATTCATAATTACATACCTTCGCATGATTATCTGTTACCATTTCTTTCCTCTGGAACATTCCCTCCATTAAACACTTACTATTAGGAACACTCAAAGTGAATAGCGAGCAATGTGAAAAACTAAAAGGCATTCACCATATTCTTCTAATGAATGCTCACAATCTTCCCCCCCAACTAACAGCGTCAGTCCAGAGAATAGGTAAACAAAGTAAAAAATAACTCTAGAACACTACCTAGAATGCAATTACAACAACAAAATTTCTACTATAATACTACATGCAAGGGGAAAAAAAAACCAAAAAACAGTAAGTCTAAAACAAACAAGAAACTTTACTGCCAAACTGGAAAAACAATTTTCTGGGGGAGCTTTCCTTTTAAAAACAAAGTAAAAGGCAAAAGCCAGAATTTTTCATTCTCCCACCCCCAGAAATTAGATGGTAGCTGTTACTTTTACTAAAATTATTACTGAACTTATACTCAGAAATAAAGGCTCAATGGCTACTTGATTTACCAGGAGAATGAAAAAAGATAAACAACTCAAAGTGTTCTGAATAAATGGCAATTTAGCAGAAAAACAGTGTTTCCTTGAATGCTCTTTTGGCTATGAGCAATAATGCTGCCACAAAAATCTGGTTTGCATCATCTAAATGCTTGAAAAAAGAACACATAATTTAGGAAAAAAATGATGGCTGCCACTTAGCCATAAAGAGCAGCACTAGTGTTAGAAATAGCTTTTCTATGATATTTTTGTTCATGTTCTGGGTTTTTTCAGCAGTATAAGTAATTAGAGTGGTTTGTGAGGGCAGTGTTTAGTGCTATTACCCTTTAAACACTGTACACAAACACTGAGCCTGACTCCAGGAAGGTTGAATGTGGCCACAAGCAGGGCTGTAGCCACATCCTTGCCTTCGACCCATCAAGGAGCCTCAGTGATTTCATGAGAAGTAAAGGTTGCACTCGAGAAAAGGTGTGTGGCCTTTAATTCAATTTCTTATCTGTTTGAAAAAAACCACTCTTTTACACCAAATATGATAATTTTATGCACAATATTTTAACCTGAAAGGCATGAGTGGAATGACCCATTTCATAGACTGGACATTCTTCCCCTTTCCTTAAGAAATGGAGCTCTGTGAGTTTTCTACTTCTATCTCAGAAGATCCTTTACAAACCCGAGAAACTTCTTTGAACAAAGACATCGCTATATTTCTAGAGATGGATTTCTGAAATGCTGTCACTGGTAGAACAGGTACTGATGATGACAGAGGGGGCATAGGCAGGTTTGAAGCTCAGAATGCATTAGGTTAGGCTTTTACTACCAGTATTTGAGGAATTCTCCTGTACCAGCCTAATCCATTGCAGTGACTCCTCAGGGTCTATTTTTGACTTGTAACAGCCAGCTGTGAGGTTTGCAGAAGCTCCAGACCCAGCTGTCTCTCCCTAAACTGCTATCAGCTGTTGTCAGCTACATCTGCACCCAACCTTTCCTCCCAGGGAAGGCAGTGCTCAGCAGCTTAACATTGTGACCAGTCTTCTGGAAGATCACCCACTAACATGCACTGCTTCAGCTCCTTTTTATTGGCACAAAACGTGATTTTACTTTGGTATATAATCTGCAATTAATTCAGATGCCTGTAGACAATATGTAAGTACTTGGCTCATTCTTCTCCTCTTTTTACACAACCTTCTTTTGTAATAATTTTCTAGGAAGGTGCCTTTGGGACTGGTTCTTTAACTTCCTTCCAAGGCTCAGAGGGACTTTGCTATATTGACCCCCCAACCAGCTGGAAATGGCCTTTACCACCTGACTGACAGGCAGGATACAAGGAAGGAAGGGGTTTCTGCATCTCCAGTGTAACATGAATCACTTCCTACAGAAATTAGTGATAATAGCATGTATATCACATGAATCTTCTGCTGTGTTTTTAACCCCTGCTGGGGGAAGGAAAAAAAAATGTTACTAGTAAGGGAATTGTGCACTTTAAACATTAAAAAAATCAACCTGCACTCAGCATTAAACCATGGGGATGGCCCTTTATTAACACTTGGTTTTGCTCCAATTACAAAGCTGGTTGGTATTCCCTTCCTCTTGCAGCATTCCATCAGCTGACTGCAACAAAGTCAATATGCCAGTTTGCATAGTTTATAAAAACCAAATACACTTTATCAACTGCCTGGCTGACAAACAATGCGTGGTCACTTTAATGCTTAGATGTGGAATGAACGAAGATGCAAGTAACACCACGGGACAAACTTCTGAATTCAGAGATGAAATATTACCTTTCCAATCAATGGATTAAGTGCCCTGTAACTGGCTTTGCACAAAGGGTGTGTCTGCCTAATTGGGCTAATTGCAAGGAACATATTGAGCACCCCACATTCCTCAGCCCAGACAATAGGTAAGTGGCACACCTAATCCCTTTAAATGGGATGCCTGGTGTTGTGCCTGCAAATCTGTTTATACTGTTTAGCAAATGTGAACTAGTATTTGCTAGCATAAATGCCCTGCTGGGCAGACCTTTGTTAACTTCAGGCTACTTCCTTGTTCTCTTAAAGCTGTTAAATGAGTCAATCTGGCCTTAATATGTTGCAGTGCTGTGTCCACTACTTACCTTTCAAGACTATTGTTTTCCACTGCATCCTCATAAACATGTAAGAGGTTCTTCATTGTGACAACAATTTGTTCAGTAATTACAGGTTCACATGAAGAAAGACCAATATGCTCTGTCAAAAATCAAATACCCAGATGGAGGGTGGAGGCAGGATAGATACAATCTCACAGTACTTTTTTTTTTTTTTTTTTTAAGATAGGACTGGTATAAGAAGTCTGTAAGCATTTTAACAGTCTCATAATTATAGAAATAGAAAATTAATTTAACTATGCATTTTACATAGCCTATTAGGGGTCTACTGGGATACTGCATCAGAGAAAATATTAGTTTGTGTAGTCTTTGTGTTGTTCTTTGGCTCACAAAATGATCAAAATAAAATATATTTGGGATTAAGTATTGAGTATTCACTCCTCTGTGTACAAGGTATGGAAGAAGAGGTCTGTGCTCCAAACAGCTTACAAAACATGTTTACAAAGGAACTAGTAATAAATTATCTTTGTATCCTTAGCTCCATTGTCTCAAACATAAAAAAAATTCATTAACACTACGGCTTCTGTATACCAGGAAGAAGCTACTGAAGACAGTTAACTTTTCAGACTTTAGTTAACTCTTCAAATACTAGCCGTTGGCAGGCCTGCCATCCAAATGAACACTCAAATCCCATATGCATACACAGATTTATCCAAGACATAAGTTTATGTTTAAACATTGTTTAAATGACCTGCCAGCAGTGGCTCTCTGTGACATCTCAAGCTTACCTTCTTACCCTGTTCCCCCTTTATGACTACCTTGATAGGAAAACAATCTTGCCAAACCCAAATGCGATGTTCGGCAAGATGGAGAAAGACAACTGCTAGCCTGAGGTTACCTCAGTTTTGCAGCTGCAATAAATCAGCACCCTGCTGGCATTTCAAAAAGCTTCCCTCTCTCCCTCCACCCTCTTTCGGCCAGTGGAGCAAGGCATGCTCATCACCAGAAGTCCCCTGTCACTTTAAGAACTGAAACAAGAAAACATGTACTAATTTTATACTTTTGTTCATTCTTTTCAACCCATTCTAGCTCCTTCCCTCTGGGAGTTAGCCCTCCACCAAAAGTTTCTTTCAGTAAAGCACTAGCTCTCTCTATTAAGCTTACCCACCCCTGCTTAGCCTTAACACTGGTTTCTTTGTACTTGCCTGGTGAACTGACCAGCTATACAGCACAATAGCTACAATTACTAAATTACCCTGCCTGTCACTGCCTTTTGTATCACACCTCTAACAGGTGCCATTACCATGATAGGCAAATTGTAATAATCCATTCACAGCCCCCACAGTCTTAATAATGTATTTTTTATATTATTTTATTTTACATAATGTATGTGTGAATACTGCACGGAGCTTGAACGGTTGGTAAATGCACAAGACTGAAAGACTGAATTGCATGGACTGCCAACACGGACAGCGGCACTTGGTACAACAAAACTGAATGCTACCACACCCCTGATACCATGAATACACGACTTACACAGATAGAATAACACAGTAATACTAACAAATGTGGTTATGAAAAACATATTGGTTTGAAAAAGATGCATATGAGGCATTTCTGAGCTGAGGCTGTTCTGCCCTTAGCTCACCCAGCTATGCCTCAGCACTGTACCATGAAGGATATACCAGGACATAATCCTTCTGAGATCCCTTGCAAAACCTTAGCAGGTGAGGAAAGCATAAGAAAGCATTGGGAGTTATAAATTCTATTAATGCAGCAATTTAAAGCAGGTTTTGAGTATAAATATAACATAAAGATGTAAAGAGATCCTGGTTATATAATTCACACACAAAATAAAGTGTTTAAGCAAGTTTTAACGAAACTAATGAAGAACTTCTTTACATAGCCCAATGGAAGCTGCCATAACCTTTTTTAAGTGATAAACGCACCGATAAGTTGCTGTCTGCTGTTTTCTGGGGCCTCACTCATTACTGTGTTATGCCAGTTGTATACTAGCACAAATCCACTGTTTTTATTGACTGGTATAAAAGGTCACATAGTAGCAAAATAGGTTCCTAGAACCCAACCTTATAATGAAGGCATTGGCAGCCATAGCAACACAGTTTGGGTTTCCTCAGTGCAATGCACAGTTAGAAATAAAACACACAGAACTTCACACACCAGCAATGTAACACCTGGAGTGGAAACCAACCAACCAAGAAAAAAAAACCAGAAAGATACTGTGCCAGCCACCCTTAGTTGAGCATCTCCCCTCTTTAATTCACACTGCCAAAGAAGGTCTGGATCAACAGAAAGGAACTGAAACAGATCCTGATGGATAACATTGTTTTCTTTTTGCTTCATTTAGAAATTGCAATCCAGCTGAGAGAAACACAAGAGAGATGGCCTGAGAAATCTCATTACAATTCACTGCTAGTTTAGATATTAATACAGATAAGAATGATGGTTCTTGTCCTTCTCAAATACTGTATTTCAGAGTTTAAGTCAATTCTGACCTACTAAAGAATTGGCATGTAATTTCCATGTAGGGCAGGTAGTGATAACCCAGACAGAGCTTTTTGTACTTTCTTGCCAGTTACACGATATTGCACGTCTGAGGAAAGCAAGCTGAAGTAGATGGAAGAAGTCTGATCTAGGACAGATACCTCACATTTACACACCTTTAAACGTAGAAGTAAAACCAGTTTCCTTTTAGTTTACCATGGATTAAAATCCTTAAATTTGTCTGGTTGACAAACAGGCAACCATGCAATCATTTTGGTAGCTGCACAGCTTGCAAACCAACACTGTCTCTGAAGTGGAGGCTGTGGAACTGAATGCTGAATGCATTTTAGTCCCCTAAAAACACTGGCTGGTGAAGCAAAGCTTCACCGCTGGCTGAAATTAGCTGGCCTCTTCTCAGTAAGAGCTTTTACTTTCACAGCAGTGGATAGACAAAAAACCTCAAACCAAACTAAATGAATAAAGAGAAAAAACCTTGAGTCTTCTTCCACCACAGTATGAGGGCTAGAACAAGTCTTCTCCAGCACTATCTTCATTAACCTGTTCTCTATGGTCAACTTCCCTATGTGAAATGACCCTTCTAATCAAGGCAATATCGCTACATGCCTAGGTTTTTGTTATTGCTGGTTTGGTTTATTTGTTTGTTTGTTTTCCCAACAATTAGATCGTCACTTCTGGCCCTGTAACACCCATCGGAATTGTTACAGCTAAGTGCAGGAATCCCACTGCAGATTTGTATTTCTGCTACAAGTTTGGCATCTCCTTATATGGCTGTTTCTCAATGTTACAAAAATTAGATGCAGTGGAAAGGAGATAATATTGGACCTTATTTCATCACCCCATTTTTCCATCTTTCACACAGAACTTACTACGTTTCTAAAAACAACACACTTCAGGATGGTCCTGCTTCAGAAAACAACAAACTCCTAGAACTCAGAGCATGCAGCATGGATGTCAATCTTTCAGATAGGTGACAAAAAAAACTCTATTCCAAAATTTCTTCTGCAAGAGGAACACACTGTAACACACTGAGAAAGTAGATGAGCTACTTTGAATCACATACCCTCTAGGCTACATCCCATTGTAAAACTCTCACATAAGCATCAAGTAATAATACAAAAAAACCTAGCAGGGATCAGTGCTATTCATAGGCAGAAAAATAACATCACTCCACCTGACACACAGAGTTGCAGTCATTTAACTGACCCCACGATTACAGTATGGATTAGTGGCAGGAGAAAGAGGATGGAAAAGGCACAAACAAGATAACAGATTTACCCTCTTTAGTCTACACTAAGGGCTACAATGAGGAAGTCAATGTCATCAGCATGACAGAGAAGTGTCAGACTGGGCTTATTACTCATGGTACCAACTTTTCTAGTCTGCAAAAGTTTTTATAATACTTGTAAACATGACTAACTCTTCTATTGATCTCAGCTGTGGGAGTTGCATATTTAGGAGGAAGAAAACATAAAACATGGGTGCTCAGGAGACTACCTTACTCTCGATTCTTTACCACGTTTTATAGAGTTAGACAAAGAAAGTAAACCAGAGTTGGTATGACACACTGCGATAACTTGGCAGACATGAAACATAAATGCAACACAGAAGCTGCCTCATGATGTCTTGCATAATCTTTGTGAATCACCTGTGAATCATACTCCCCTGAAATACAACACCACACTGAATTGAAAGCACTTTGCTTCTCTCCTATTTTAAAAAGGGTGTTGAATAATTTAAGAGTACAGAGAAGGACCACAGAAAAGATTTACTAACTAGGGGCAAAGAACCCTATTTTACAATGAGGGATTTAAGGAATTCACTTATCACAATAAAACTGAAAAGAAGTTTACTTACGGTCCTAAATATTTTCAGGGCAGAAGGTTCCACTTGCTAATGCAGTCTCCAGTCTGTCAGGAACAGGACTATGAAGAATTTAGGATTGAACCTTGAAGCCAGGCAAACTTAAATTAAAAATAGGATCTCCTACTCTTTTAAATGCAGAGTCATTCTCTACTGGAATGATTACTAAGGAAAGAGGTGACTTCTCCATCTCTTGATACATTCCAACCAATGATGGATGTTTTTCTGCTGAAGATATTTTCATGCATACAACTTAGTTAAATGCTGAAATAATTAGGTGAGATTTGCTGTCTTTTCTTTTATACAGGAGGTAAGATTATATTTAACAGTCCTCCATCTTTAAAATCTACAAATTTATGAACTGTGTCAATGTCTAATAATTTCCTCTATCAAGTATGACAGCAGCTTCTCTCTCCACCTCAGAAATAATTTTAAATACAGACTTATCAAATTACTCTTCCTCTCTAGGGCACATGCAATACAATGACCATGGAAAACTTTGAGTAGATAACGCTGAATGTGAATCTACACAGTGCAAGTCCAACTTTTTCATTAAGGCTTTTAGGAGTAGAATGTAAATGTGAAGAAATCTGGAATGAGAGATTAGGTGGGTACAGAGTGGTGCAAAGAAGCCTCTTCATTTGCAGGGTTTGTAATTAAATTCTTAAGAAAGAAATGAGACCACTTACTATGTAAATCTCTGTGCAACATTTCCACATCATTGCAATAGTGAACTATTTGTAAAAAACAAAACACTTTAATACCCTATGAAAATTTTACTGGACATTCTTCTTCACTTTACAGAATCTATTATCAGCCATTTCCATTGCAGTCCCTGGGCAAGCCAACTTCGGAATTGATCATTACATGCCATTTACCATACCAAGGCCAGAACTGAACAGGTTACTGCCATACAACCAGACTAGCTTGCTCAAAATGAAAATGTTTGCAGAGGAGCTAAACCTTTTCTCAGATATAGTTTGAAATGACAGACATAGGATTGGGAACACAAGCCCATTCTCAGGTCTGAAGAAGAGAGTGCCTCACTTGACAAAGACTTCAATTGAATCAGCCATCCCCCTGTTTACATGATCGCAACCTGCCAGGGGTTTCTTTCATACTTCCCAAGTGTTACTTAAGAGCTGTACATATGTATGTATATATATATATTAACAGTGAGGAAAACAATGGGAGAGAGAATTTGTATGCATCTAGACACAAAAGATACATACATAAAATCGCACGGTGCTGTAGCAGTTACTTCAAGTGCTTTCCTTGATAGCAAATAATTACATTACTCTAAGTCCATCCCTAGCATTGAACTCAACATTTGGTTTTAACACATTCTGTCATTGCTTCTAGAAGTGCAACAACTAAGCCTTAGATCTACCACACTTTTAAATACTCAAGCACTGTCCTGTTACAGTCAAATTATTGAAAAAAAAACCAGCCAACCATGTGTACATTTATCAGAATGTGTAGGGTTTTTTTCCTAAATAAAACAGCAACTAGAAAAATTTCCTTCTGTGAGCTTCTGATGATCTGACAAATAAACATGTAATTTTATTTTGACCATTCCTGTCTACTTTGTCTATCCTAACACACTATTTAGCATACCGCATGAGACAGATGAAGGTTTTCACATTAAATCTGGATTGATCGATTTTGTTCTAGCCTCCTGATTCATTATGTTAAGTATTTATCCAACATCAGAATTAAGTGAGACTATCAATAGTGGAATCTAGTTTTAAAGAAAAAAGACATGATCTATGAAGACTGTCTCTTCTAGGGACATAACTGAATATATCCACCCTTTAGTTCAAGCACTACATGACAAGAACAGTGTTCTTAAACTTTCTACCATCCCCAAATCTCACTGTTAATTCCTTTCTCTTTTCCCATGGTACCACTGCTGGTTTTGCATCATCCAAGCATAATCTTCAGTTTCTTTTTACCAGACTAGTTCTAAAACCTTGTAGATTCTTTTTAGGTTAATACTGAAATACAGACTGTCCTAGCAACTGATATGTAAATCTCCTGTCCAGTCTTTTATCAGCTTTTGCACTGATTACTCAATCTCTTCCCTGGCCTTGACAAACCCCATTTTTTTCTATCAGGTGGTTTGTGCAACTTAACCCTCTATTTGCAGTGTTTCTGTCTGCTTCTTCTACTCCTGCCTCCAGTTTCCACTCCTGCCCCACATCAAATTTCCATTGTTCATCTTCATTTTCAAGGCTGGGCCAAATACACATTATCAATTTGTATTCAGTACATCATTCAACCTCTTGACACGTATGCATGACCAGCTAGAGAGACCAACATTTCGCCAGTCGAATCTGCAAGCATCGTCATAGTTGGGAGGATTTTCAGACCTAGCTACAAGTACATTTCAACTACCTTTACCATTTCTCCCTATGAATTTTCTCAATCCCTCTGTTAAAACTTTATTGCTGTAATGTCTGTGAGAAGAAAAAAGATACCCAAAAACTTTATCACATGGAGGCCATAGATGCATCTAGATCCCTGCCCAGGATGCTAATAATCACTGCTCTTTTCCTTTTCAGCTTGTTAATTCTCTTTTCCTTTTCAGCTTGTTAATTCTCATCCATCTTCTCTTCCCCTGTTTGATTGCTAGGCTTTTGGAATAGGAAGTATTTTTGCCCCACGTTTGCACAGCAAGTAATACAAAAGAGTCTTCAACCAAGACAAGGATCCTTAGTACTATGGTGGTAGAAGTTGAAAAGTAATATATAGTAAGAATAATTACAAGGCCAGAGATTTGCTGCATCACATTATGCTTACATACAAGCTGCAGATATTGCATATTTCCTAACCACAGTTGCACTGGCATAAAATATACCTTGCCCTGTGCCACTGCATCACATTTATACAACGTCCCTTTAATATACTAGAAAACAAGGAAGAGTTT
>JANHGN010003754.1:2500-27953 GCA_024605025.1 Megaceryle maxima | reverse complement strand
ATAAGGTAGCTGCACTTGAAACCTAATGACTCTGTCTGTTGCTCTTTATATTGTAATTTCTGCTACACTTTTTTAGTGATCACAGACATATGTCTCCTAACTAAATTAAGTATATACACATTTAAGTGACAGCACATATTCAGAATACATCATTATACTTTGGTAAAGAAAAAACTATGACATCAGTATGTATGAACTTATAAAATAGCAGAATATTCCCTGATAGAATCACATTAAAATAAAATTACATTACACTGTCATAACATTTGAAATGAATATTAAAGAGTTTTGAAAATGACCATTTAAAAATGTATTCTGCTTCATAAGAAGTGATCTTATCAGGAGCAAGCAGAATTTCTATTTCAGGTAAGTTAGATCCTGAATCCACAATGACAAGAAAGAAAAACTGGTCACAGTACTACAAAATAGGATTTCAAAGACACAAATAATGATTTAAGATCACACATATCCCCCTACAAAACCTATCTTCTCCACAAAGATTCATAAACAGAACACACACACACATGCAAACCCACCTGTAACAACAACACTCAGGAAAAAAAAATAGACACTATCTGCATAAAACTAACTGGCACTTAAAAAGACATGTTTCTAAGCAGAAGGTTTTCTGAAACAGCTACAGCATCTTTAACAGTATATCATAGATCTACAAAATAAGAAGCTTATCTCAGTTATTAACTGAAGGTTTAATAGTTCCACTGGAGAGGTAACTCCCTCTTTTTCTAATACCTTCATATTGTTAAGTGACTTCATTTCATATAAATGTGATTACATTTTTCATGTATTGTACTCCAATTCAAAAAGTTAACACTGAAAGACAACAAACCCCAGGAAACTAAGAATACTAAAACACACCACTCAGAGACCCTGCCTTCCTCCCTCTCATATAATATGTGGTCAGCATTTATGCACATATATTACTAACGTATATCACAAATTAAGCAGAACAGACTAATCTTTTTCCTAGACTTACATTTTTACATCTTCACTTAGATGAGCAGCAGAAATATTCACTTTGAGTTCTAAAATCCTTTTCTCAAATAGAGATGTTAATTGGTCAATCTTATGGTATAGATAAAAATCAACACCTAAGTGTATGCATATGTGTGTGTGCATATACATGCATCTGTACAAACACACACATATATATTTACCAAAAACTATCTTTACACTTTTTGAAAAAGTTACTTACGAGTAACGGACACCTTTTTAAAATTAACTAAGTTTAAATCCTTTACAGGAAAAATGCCTTTTAAGTACTTGCATATTATTAACGCTGTATTTTTTAACTTTTACTCAAAACCAGCCAGATATGTTTTTGGTAAATTTATTATTAATACCCCTGGTATGCAGATAAATGTTTAATAGGAGATTGATATACATTTCAAATGAACAAATAACTGTGTTATAAGCACTATATTAAAAAGTAACTACAGCATATCTACAGATACAATAAAAAATAAAAGGGTCAAATTCATAAGACACTGACTAACGTTTCAAGTAGGTACTTAGAAACATGCTGCATTTTCCCCAAATTCCATTACGGTAACAAACACAAAAAGATGCTGATACCCAGTTCTGTTAAGGACATCTTTAGTTCCACCCATTACACAATACCAAGTAAGAAAACAGTTTTATCTGACTGGTGGCTCAATGGCGCAGCCTACGTGTGCAAAAGTATAACACAAGAAGTTTATAGTTTTATAAGTGAGTGCCAACCCTCTGGTTTTGTTGCATTTAGATAAGCAAACATACCTACAATTTACAAAAGTGATGAGCTGCTTAAGCGGAAGAATATTTTAATACAATATGCATACTTACAAATCTAAACTAATGAAATTATCCACAACAAAAAACCCATGAAATTCAAGTGATTCTGTGCAGAATTAATAAATAAACATTGCTTATTTTGATTTTTTTTTTACGACACTAGATCTGAAACAATGATTTTTACTCATCCTTTGTTAAAAAAGATACTGCAGAATGTAAATATATATAAAATATGATTTCACTTCATAACCTTTAATGTGGACATTTGGGTACATTAATATTGCTTGTTTTATTTTCAGTGACAACATAACTACTTAGGTTTACAGTTTTGTTTTTAAAGGGATATAATCAGTGTAAAGTATTTCACTACTTTGCTATAGATAAAAAATAAAATCTTATATTTGCATGCTTTTTATGCTATAAGCTAAGCACCTACAAATACTCTCCTCCTACATGTGCATCTAAAATGAACCAGCTCTCCCACTTCCCCACCCCAACCCTCACTCAGTTCAAAGCAACCAAATTCAGCAATTCCACTTAAATATGATCGCAATCCAGTTACAGCACAGGATCTAAGAATGGATCGTAAAAAACAGGGAGTTATAAGAGAGAGAATGACAGAGACACAGAAAATTACCAGCTCATGTCTCTAAAGAAGTGGATGCTAATTTCCAGGCTAGTTAAAATACCAGTTATTTCATTCAAAGTAGATATCCCAAACCTGGCTATGATATGTCATGACCTGTATCACTCGTTATAAGTGAGTTGAACAATTTTAGGGGGTCTTAACTGGTGAAACCTGCAAAGAATGCAGTTTGAGTAGTTAAAGAAACGCTCCCCTAGCTAATATGCCAGATTTTTAATCAAAATAAAAGGCATTAATAAATAAATAAATTAATAAGTCTTTCTCTTCTCAACAGAATATAAACACATATCCATAGAAATGTGGTGGCAAAACTCTCAGGTAAAATCTTTCTAATAATTAGATGTTTGTATTTTGTTTTAGAAAAGAAAGTCATAATGGTCTTTATAAAGCCAAGTATACTGAAATAGTCTTTTTTTTTTTTCTTATGCAGAGTTCACTGCTAATCCAGACATAGAAGAGAACTGTTTTCTATTTACACTCAATTCTTGTTTTCTATTCTTCTAATAAAATGACCCTGCATATTTACTACCATTGTTTAAACAGGGAAGAAGTGTAAGAAACATAGTCTGCATCATGTTACAAACCCAGAATTATCAGTAAGAAAATGCAAGAACAGAAATAGATAATGCATTCATAAAAATCAGACAGTAAACTTGTTTAAGGGTACCACTAATTCATGTGTAAGTTAATTTGTAGATGGTAAAAGCTTTTTAATATATTTAAGAAGTTTGTGTTTTCATTGTTACCATCTCTTATTTTTTTATAAACATGCAATTAATGTAAAAATTCAGATTTAACTCAAGCTCAGGTAACATCCCTTTGTTTTTCACCCGAAACTGTTTTGCAGGTTTGTTTCCAAATAAGTGAAGTGATCCTATTTCTTTACACACAAAAGAGATTCATAAAGCAATTTCACTTTATTTGCTAATTCTGCTCATTGTTGACTGTTAATAGCTTCTTTTGCCCTTTTCGTGTTTATTTTTGAAGAGCTTGTAAGGCTTAGAGAATGCATGGAAATTATATGCTACATACTTGGCACTAAATTGTCCAAGCCAAAAAATATCAAATGTTTGAAACCGCTGGCAGAGTGATGACCTGCATCCTCCACTAAACTTATCTCGGTTTTCAGAGTAATGACTTTGTGTACTTATTTAGCAGTGCTCTTCAGCACTGTTTCAAACAGACATTTGTGTTCGGCTATGGACACACTCACATCCTGAAAGGAGCTGCTTACTCACTAAAAGTTAAATTCTTAGTCCAACTGTTTCTTCAGTTGCTTTCTGTTTGCTCATTCTAGAATTAAACTGGTCACACACATTTTTCATGTTTGATCTGCTGAAATAAAACTAGACAACTTTTAGAGACATGGTTTTATTGAAATGGATGTTTATTAGTTAGATCATACTGCTCTACAGAAAATAATTCTCCTGCTGCTTATAAACATTTTGATCAGCCATATTCAAGTGAAAGAACACGTCTAAGGGGGGGGGGAGGGGGGGGGAAGAAAGAAAATGGGAGGAGTAGAGACGGATACCATGTACAATTCTCATGTGACCTGTGATACTGCCTAATTAGGAAACTTAAACTTTCCATAAACCTTTCCCTGGAAGCAGCAGTATTACTACTATCACATTTCAGTTCACGTTGGCTGATTTACCTCCATTTCCCTTACTAGAGGAGTAGAAAACGTAATGCAGTTTTTAAGAAATCCAATGGCACAATGTAAAGAAGCACCATCAGTTTAGAAACTGAATGCAAATACAGCAAAGGGATTTTTCCAATAGATCTTTCTTCATTATGGTACGGGACACAAGAGAACGTTACTGAACTGCAACCTCAATTACACTGTCCAACAAATTACCTTTAACCATTAAATTAGAAAATGTTCTTCAGCAATATTCAGTTTAGCATTCTACACTGTCTCCAGGCTGAAGGTGGTCTGTATGTTGAACTTAGTACTGTGTGGGTTATAGTCTTTGTTTGCAGTCTTAACTGGGGATTGCACCTTAGCTACCGTAGTTCAAGCGTAAAAATACTTTGTCTGTAACACTATATACTGTTGCCAGCGACCCTCTAAATCCTTGAACCAACTGTGTCCTCTGGTGTCACAGAAGATAATGCCAATTTATTGCAATGTGTGGCTTTTTTAACTGATTAAAATTAAGCCGTAAACACGTGACAATGGAATTAGCACATTTAGAGAGTCTGTTTTCCCACATCCCATTTTGCGCTAGTGCGGCTGATCCCTGCAACTCTACGCGGGTGCAATTTTAATGACTTCGCTAGGTTTTGATGTTCTTATGAAAAAGCAGTGCTTGGTGTTTGTGGAGAAGGTAGATATGGAAGCTGAGTAGCTGTGATTGGGGACACTGTGACATCGTCTCTGTTTTTCGATAGGATCGGTGTCATTTTCCTCCCCACGATAAGACACCTCACTGACAGAGCCCGATTAGGGAAAATTTTATTATAAAATTCACTTCTATCGAACAAGGATGGAGTGATAAACAGTTCAGCCTCAGGGAAGAAACAGGAAAATTTTTTTCCTCTTTCTCTCCCCCTTTCTTGTGTGTGTGTGTGTCCCCCATTTTAGAAAAATCCTCCCTCCTCTTCGGACTTTTCCTGAAAGTGATTGTGTTTAAGCTAATAAGAATTCCCAAACTGAAGGAATCAAAGACATGTGAATGCTGTTCTAAAAGCAGAAGAGTTGCATTACTTCACAATTCAAGAATATGATTTTTAAAAGTTAAAAGTGAGGACTTTTTCTGAATTACATTTTCTGTCAAATTCATTAAACCCAAGAGTCTTCTGAAAAGGAAGCCTAGGCAATCACAACTTTACTTTCCAATATTCACTTACATTTCTCCCTGGTTAGAAAACTGGCAAGCTGCAGGGTAAACAAGGAAAATGGATGCTTGTGGCCCTCTAATGCTCAAAGATGGACTAACCTCCAAGGAAGTACATAAAACAAATATTGATTTTATTCTTTTTTAATACTAAAACATCTTTGCTTCTGTATTTGAGTTCACAGAGTATACCTTTAACCTGGCCTTGAGTGTCATATATGTAATATACTACCATACACTAATCAACACATACATAGTAAATATTATCTCTAGCAGATGGCTTGGGGAACTTTGTAAAAGGACTATAATAGGAGTACATGTACACAGAGTAATTCATTACAATTCTCATTGTCTTTACATTACCTTACCAAAACAAATTCACTAGCTGATTATGAAATAATCAGTGATAAAAAGTCTTTATTATCATTATAACACAAGCAAAAAAATTTTTTTTTTAAATTAACACATTGGAAAAAGAGTGTACTGATTAAGATATCGTCAAGCTTTCACATCTGAGCTGTAACAATGCCATGAAGCAAATGGGTTTCTGGTTGTTTAATAATAAAACAGCCAAAGGAAAAAAAAAAAAACACAAACAAAACCCAAAACACAAAACAACAAACAAAAACACCAACAAACCTAATCACTTCCAGCTTTTTATTTATGTCCAAAACTGAGCCACTACATTGAAAACATTCCCTCAAGATGGTGGCCTCAAAGTTACAGACCCTCCTTAAATGACTTTTAAGCACTTTCAATAAGAATGTTACAAATGTGCTGTCCAAGAAAGCCTTAACATGCAAGTCCTTCCAGCAACCTTCTAGACTTGCTTTTATTAAATAACAATGGGAGGTTGTTTACAAGCATATATAATTTTCATTAGGCACACTTATCCCGAAACACAGTTCACATGTGAAGCAAACTTAACTAACTTCAGTAGCAATTGTAGCCCTGAAATAAGAACTTGCCAAAAATCCCTGCTTATTTGGCTAACATATCTTTCTAGATACTGTGCTTACTGTCATCTGTAGCGTTATACCAAACTGAATTTAAGTATGAACTGAAGGGTCTACTGAAAGAAGCACAGCAATAAAACTACATTAGACTCTGCCATCAAGACAGATCTCAGCTCCTTCACTTGCTTCATGACTGAAAGAAGAGTTAAAAATGTTATTTAACTCTCAGAATTGCCAAGACAAAACATATGTTCCACCTATCTATAATTTCAAGTTGACCAGAGCCTATTTTTAATAACATACAAATTAATTTGGAAGTCATGACCATGCTATCCTGTCTTATAATGAAATACTACATTACTATCAAATATCACCACTGTGGTTTTTGTACTGTTGATTCAGTTCCATGCTGCAGAGTTCCACACAACCAGTTAAAAAAAAAAAAAAAAAAAAAAAGTTTTCAAAAACAACTGCATTAGAAACAAACCAGTCTGAAAAAAAACTTACTAATGAAGGCAAAGGCAGATCAATCAAATGGCAAGTTGGAACTCCATTACATTTCTTTTCAGCCTTCAAAATGAGATTTTAAACAATAAGTTAGTGATTTCAGTATGTGAAGTAGCTGGAGGAAAAAGGTATGTCATTTGATTATTGGATTAGTAATCTGCTAGATAGATTTCCTTCAATAACTTCTCTAAAAAAATAGTTGCTTCCGATTGACTGTAACTGACTAACTGCACCATAAGAGCTGTCACAGTGTAATAAACTGAAAGAAAACCCCAAAACCAACAGGTCAACAACCTCATCTAAACACAGAGAAATTCTGATTAACTACAATAAGAGAAAAAGGCTAATCTCTCCCATAATTTCTTCCCATGCAAATATCTTTAAACCTGCTTGGAACTTTGTATCCTTTTTTTGGAGGGAGTGGCAAAGACAACTCCTACTACAGTAATGCAGACAGCTTACTGCTATGATATTTTCCGTGTGCTAAAGTTGGCTATTAGCTTCCCCTTCGCATGCAGACTGAACTGGGAGGTGGCAGGAATGACAGGCAGGAAACAAAGGTGAGATTTGAAAAGAGCATCTTTCCTTTCTATGTAAATATAAAGTGTTGCAGTTTGCAACATAAAACAGAGTCTTATCTGAACTTCAATACTCAAGTGAATAATTAAGATCTTCACACAAATACTAGATTCCACACACCCCCCCCCCGGAATATCCTCAAATAGCAGCATTAACTAGAGGGGATATACTTGAAGGCTCCCAGAAGGAGCAAGTAATTTCCTTTCCGTCCCCAAGACATGTAGCACGTGAGTTGCCTGTGTGGATCGGTGTAGCTACAAATACATTTATCTAGAAGAAATAGTCAAACAATCTTTTCTAAGAGGAGTGCCTGATTGGTTACTGGAAAATTGATACAGTGGAGTGAAGAATAAGAGATAATCCAGTGAGGCAATGTAGTTCTGCAGCACTGTAGCTCCAGCCTTCATTGGGTGGTGAGTGTAGGGTGATGGAAGAAAAGGACAGGCTTCTGTTGTTTGCATTTGAAGTATGAGGGAGGCATGGGGTGAGCAAACTTCAGATGTGAAGAACAAAAGGCCAGTTTTCCTCTATACCATCTCTAACTATATGATGAAGCCTAAAGCTGAAACACTGCACTATTAGATTTTTACAGCTCATGTTCTGTTTGTCAGGTTTCTCCTCGACAAAGCAGAGATGCAAATATCTGCATGTATTTATTCAGCGCATGCATAGCTTCATTTTCAGAGGGGTCACTTTATTTGTTCTAACCCGACCTTAATGCATACTGTAATTTCCCAGACTGTTACAATATATAATACTCATTACTGGCATAGTCAAACATTTCACAAACAAGCTATATTTAACAAATATTTAACATTACTTTTGCAAGGATTAAACATCCACAAATCTTTTCATTTTATATAAATGAATAATTTGGGGAGGAGAATAGTACCTAAGCTGGTTGTGGATCAGAGTATGCCAGTTACAGGAACACTTAAGCGCCCATTGGCACAGCAAGACTCAAAGACCCGGTAGGTTTCAAAGAAACACTTTTTTTTTTTTTTCCGCCTTCTAGAACTCTTTGCTTTCTAGTAAAGCTGCAACCACAATGTTCTCTCTCTTAATGCCACCATAAAAAATCAAAACACTTTAAAACAAATTGATGTCCTCTTTAATATAGTCATCACATCATCACAGTACCCTTGCACCCTGCTTGGTGACAACCAGGGGGATGCATGCCACACATCTCTCTCTTGCTTGCTTGCTCTCTCTCTCTCTCTCTTTAAAGCATTGAAGTGGTCAACAAAGAAGGAGAGAAAGACTGGGAGAGACACTCAATTGAGATATTGGCACCTTTGATTGACAAGATCTAATCAGCTTATCTCCACACTAATAAAGTTGATGGCCTGTGGAGCTGGTATATGTCCAGCTTCAAGTGAACTTTCAGGAGCCAAAGCCTCAAGGGCCAGGACTAAGCCTGAGCCTATCTAAACTGATTTAAATCAATTCCTAATGGGCTATTTCAATTTGATCAATTTGAAAGTATGGAAACCTGGAAGCACTTGACTCAATTGTCTTGACTCGTGCTGGCATCACTGAAGAGCTGGTCAGATCCACAATTTATCTACAATGAAACAATGAAGTACAACTGATAAACTTCTGAAATTATTTGACCCTCCCTAAGGTACTGTTCAGTTTACTCCAAATTGGGGATTTTACAGAGCTACGTCTCTTGTACATGCACCAAGTAAAACATTTTAAAGTATAGTATTCCAAAACAAGTAGCTACGTGCAAAATTCCCTATGCCATAAATGGACACTGAACTGCTTTGCAGCTCTTGAACAATTTTATTTGTTTTTCTAAGATAACAAAGTCCTTTATGTGTTTTGAGGTGCTGCCTGTCCCACCTTTGCTGGGATGACAGAATGGAATGCTACGCTAGGAAAGACTTGAGCATTCAGATTTCATTCATTATGAGCAGAATTAAACAATTCAGTTCTGAAGTTCCTGGAATTCATTTTACAAAGCTCAGTGCACTTTAAACTCCCGAATAACATGTCAAGCAAACATATGTGGCTCTACAGACTACATTCTACTGTGAAAAAGGTTTTCTGCTTCTCTCAGGGTAAATCATTACTTTTAAGAAAAAAAAAAAAATAGCACCGTAGCATCAAAATGCATCTAGATCAAATAATTTATGGAATAAGAACTGTTATTAATATAAGAAAGTAATATTTTAGAAAACCATGGTAATATTATAAACAGACAATCGTCTTAAGAGGTGGAACCATATGCTTATATGTACTTGACAGACTTGCCAAAGCATGAGGACTGAAACCAGGTATCAGGAATGCATTTTTCAGTCAATAGCACACATAGACACTTTAGGAATATCTTGTGTTTAATAGAGGTAATTTAAACACTTTCAAAAGGAAGAATTTTTTGGTACTAATGCTAGATTACAAAAAAACTCTGAGCAATATTTTCATTCAGATTGTGGTTTTCAAGCTGTAATTGCTTTATACAAAATCCACTCTAGTGTTATCACTCAATATCATCTTCACTGCTGTACATCTGAAGATAATTTTGCAATAAAACTTAATTGATAGAGCTTATTTTTCACTAATCTCCTAATATAGAATAATGAAAAAGTACTAACAGAATGTATTATAAGCTATGACCCTCACAGTGCAGCATATTTCTAGTTTATCAAACTAAAATAGATCCATTTTATGACATCAAATATTTTATATACTTTAATAACATAGATGCTTTTTCCCAAAATAGGAAGTAAATGGAAAATTCCCTTAATAAAGCTAAATGTGGAGAGTAAAATAAATCACAAAGAGGCTAAGCAGAACATCTCGTAACACTACCAGCTTGTGCCCCACTGACCATTAGTGCAAAATATCAAAACGTTTCAATTATGGAAATTGGTAACTCTGCTGTCACTGACATCTATTAAGAAGTTAAATTCAGTGATTTTATAGTTATAAACAGAACTTCTGACATATAAGCAGGATTCTGAACATGACTTTACAAAAATTAAAACGCTCTGGATTATTTCCTTCTCTTTTGGGTGAGTTAAGACCTTGAATCACTCCTAAGAGCTTCTCATCAGTTAAGTAAACAGTTCTAGTGATTACAGAGAATATTGAAAGGGAACATAAAGCATTAGAAGATAGTGGCAGAGGAATGGAAGTTTGAATTCATAAGGCTTTTTCCTGAACTCCAATACACTTTAAAAACAAGGCTTCCAGCACAGAGACTTCACCAGGTTTCAGACAGCCATTAAGGCACCAAGAGAACTGTCAGCAGCACCACCACCTATAATCCTGAGACCTGGGGTCATGTTGAGATTCAGTCACTGTAGCACAGTACTCTTGAGTGGACTAGATAACTTCCAGGTTGAAAAATAAGTGGTCTGAAGAGCCAAGGAGCCACATTTGGCTCAATCAAGAAATAGTCTGGTTGCCCCAGACATTATTCTCACTTCTACTGCTACAATTCGGCACTTTGGATACATGGGTGCTGCTCTGCAATCTGTGTGCACCGAAAAGAGAGATTCCTAAATTGTAAAACTGACGTAATTTCTGTGCACTTGCACTGTGACTAGCTACTCTCCATCCTCCCCAAATCTGCCACATTCCTGCATCACTTCTGTTTCAGTCTCTTGCAAAAGGATCCAAACTCCCTGGTTGCTCAAAGATTACTCAAAACATCAGAGAGAAGCAGGGACACTGTTTCTACTATTTGGGATGTCAATATAGGCTTATACATAGAACCCTTCCTCACCATTCAGGACTTCTTCTGTAAGACAGAGAAGATACTGCATAATCACCACATCTTTCCAGATCTCCACTGGCCTCATTTACCTGAACCTCAGAGGTCAATCTAGATGGTGCTGCCTTTTTTGTTGCTGTTTGTTTTAAATTGAACCTCATTATGGTTTAGTCTGCCTATCTACAGAACGAGTATAAGATCATTGACTCTCTCTCTCAAGAGGATAACATGGATGCACAAATGAAGTTCTGGGAGCTCATGATATTAAAGTGAAAAACCATATAGCCATCAAAATGGCAAAAAACCCGCAGCCACTTCAGTTACTGTAAAAATTAAACTAGTGCTTATTTTTGCATTTTAGTACCTTTCATACTGTCATTTGATGAAGGAAGTTTTCTAAACAGCAATCAGTTTGCCAAGATCACTGCAGATGTATCAGATAGAATTAATGACTGTAAAAGGCTGACAGACTTGTGCTTTGTCTTCTGTGAATGAAAACACTACTCTCCAGACCAGATAAAAATCAGCCTCTGCCTTTTTTGGCAGTCAGATCATAACAAGGCCAAAGTAATATTAAATCATTTATGAGGTTTTTAAGTTTAAATATCAAAGTGATATATATGCAGAAGAACTGTTATGACATTTGAATTTCAGGAATAGGCATTTTTTAGGCATTTCAAACTATGTAAAACCTGACATTTCAGTGTTTATACACAAAACCTGCTACAATAAAAAACAACACCTTTCTACCAATATTTTGTCATTTAAAACTTTTTTCTTTGTTATACAGTCACATAGTTATATTTCAGCCTGATGCAGAGCAGATTCTTGCCTAGAAACCTGTCATCCTTATGCAAATAGGAAAAAATCTACTGTATATTAATTATGATTTTTATAGTGATCACTTTCAGTCTCCTCGTTTCCCGTAGTCAGTCTTTCATCCCCCTTATTATTCAAGTAGAAATATTCTTTTGGCAGCTAAAATATAGCAGTTTTATGCTATGTTTTGATGAAGCGCACCAGAGAAAATGAAATGAAATGAACTGGACTACCAAAAAAAGGAAAAACAACACAGGTGATATACAACTGTTCAGGGTATTATTTTCATGAGATATGGGAAATAACATGTACTGCTCATCAATTATTCCATAATGTATAATGCCTGTCTCCCCAACCCTCTAACAGCCAGGACTGAAATGTTTTGACATGATGATCTCTAGGTGGAAAAACTGAAGGTGTTAAAATATAGATATAAATAGGTGATAATGAAGAACAAAATGTGTACCATTTTCTTGCAGTCATAGTTTGCAAATTAACAAGCTCCTATTGATTTTTCTTTGAGGTCAATAACAGCATTTATTGATCTGAGAAGTTAATACTTGCCCAGGTCAATATTATATCTCAGGGGTCACAAATCTGGATACTGACTTCTATTTCCTGTCCATATATAAATATTACATAGGCAAAATGGGCAAATTTAATCTTTGGAGATAAGAAGTCGGTATATTTGACACAATACAAAACCCCCAAAACATTAAAAGTTAAGAACAGAGTCTACTTGGATCATTTTCAAACAGTTTTCAAGCACTCAAAACCTTATATTAATCTAGAAGTGCCGGCTTCAGGAACTGTATCTTCAGTTCTGAACTTAAATGTCTCCGAAGTACAGAATCGTCATTCATGGTGTTATTTCCCAACACCAAAACTGAATCTATTTTAGAGGCTACACAATATCATGTGGACATTAACATATTTTACCAAATTAAAAGAAAGATCCTGAGAAAAGGAGTAGCCAAATAACAGTTGTGGACTTCTTGATTTTTCTTATGCATCATTCTTTACAACAGGATCTCCAACAAAATCAGGAGAAAGTTTCCTACTGCCTTCAATGAACTCTGGATCAGGCCCTTGTAAAACCACACAAAGTTTTCTTCTGATTTGTAGTTTGTTACTAAAGCATTCTTACCCCTGAAGAAAAATCAGAAGTGAGCAATTGGTCTCCTGATAATTTATACAAACAAATATCAATGAAGCTCCAGTGCACACTTGAAAAAGGGAACAAATTTCAGGATATGCCAAGGCCATACATGTATTTTTGCAGTTAGATACTCCATTGTAACAAGTGGTCAATAACGTAGCATCTCAAAATATAGAAATTACATATTAAATTTCTAAAGAATGGTATTTGTTTGAAGACATAACAACAACCTTACAGCCCAAACAATGCATATTGTAAGCATTACTGGCAAGAATTTAAAATGGCTAACAAGGATATGACAAAACCTTTATAATATTCAGCAGATTCGCAGAACTTTACAATTTGAGAACTTTTTATCATTGTGAAAGCAGAAAATGTTCTTTTATGCGTAAGTTGTAACAGAAAGACTAACAGTCCACAAATGGTACAGAACTAAATCCATTAATACTCAGGTAAAAGTGAAAACACAGGTCATCTATTTATGGCACTCGGACCTTTCTTCCAGTACTTGAGTAAGTCAACGTTCAACACAACAGGAGATAATATAAAGCTATTTCCAATGTTACTTCAGTATTTTGCCTGCCTGTATTGAAATTTTGTTTCAAATTTCATTAATTTACAAAGTAAATATACATATATTAATTTGCTTCCAAAACATAGTAGTTCCCAGACAAAATGTATATATAAGAGTGCAAGTGTGTTATGCAGATCATTACAGATGAATAAGAGGTCTTGTTTATTATGGTCTAAGCTTTTTAAATGTTTTATGAAATATGCTTATAGAAAGAGGAAAATGAAGTAAAATCATAAGCACTGCTCCTTACAATCACACAGAAATACACCTTTGATTTAAAAGTAAAAAAAGCACTTATATAACCCCCCTCAATCTTATTTTGAGCCACTAGTTTAAATTATTTTCTTAGTGAAACACTCCTCTATTTGCATAGCCATTAAAACACGGCAATTACTACCAAGGGAAAATGTTTCAAACACAGTTTTGTCCTTTTTGGCTAGTCATGACAGTGTGCCATGCCTCCATATATATTTTTTTTAAGGGCTGCATAGCTTATCAAATATTCTTATTTTTCATGCGATTTTTATGTATTTATTTTTTAAGTTGAAGTAACTTTCTTGAAAAAGGAGGTTAACATTTTATTGGTTTTAACAGCAAAAGAAAACACCTCCCAAAAAAAAAAAAAGTCATCAATATGGGGAAAACAGCCAAGCATATTTTACATGTAACAAATGCTTAATTTATGTTCCAAATTTAGTGTTGTTTCCATTTCTGTGGGGCAGATTTTTAGGAGTTACTTCAGAAAATGGTAAAGCAGGTATATAATCACATATTGCTTTCTTCCATCTGATGTCATTACCTTATTTCCTTAATTAATTCAGAAATACAATAAATCCTAACTGCAGCTCCGCAACTTACTATATTTGATCCTGAATATTTTTTCACTGAAGCTTCATCCTATCCCATTTTTACATTAACTTAAAATAGTAGAGCAGACTTGCTCATTTTATAACCACTAATCTATTTCTCAACTTATGAACCAGTCTAAGAAAGTAACATATTTTTTTCTGCATCTGCTGAATTATTTAGAATCTAAAATAATTAAGACAACTTTCATACAATAAACTGGAATGATAAAAAATTAGGGAGAGTGTTAACATTTACTCTTATTATAAATACTTATGGTAAATACCTAATCTAGTACATGAACATATTTATAAAGCTTATGCTGATGTTAAGAGTTTTTGTTGTGTAGAATATTTTATGGTGTATACAATAAAAACCCCTCCCTCCACATGACTGATTAAGATTTCAGCAAGAATCTGACTCACCATTTTAAACTATTTTAAGAAAATATCATAATCTCTAGACTGTATCTAAATTACAACCTCACCATAAAATTTAAAGTAGTTAATGGGAACAATGAAGAAAAAAAAAAAAAAAGTGGTATCTTCATTTTATTCTTAATGCCTCTTTACTTGATATTTCACCAACGAAAAATACAGCACTAAACCAGAAAAACTACTTACATATGGAATACTGGAAATATAATCAATCATTTTCACAAAATTTCTCAAGATGCCATTCCAGACAGTTATTGTAGCTGTCAAGATTAATACTTTTAAGTCATATGTAATACAATCATAGAATTATTGCTTCTATGTGAAAAATGAAAAAAGCAAAGACTGAACAATCCTCTTCATCCAATTGTTTTGCATGTTGAGTGTCTAGATCCTTCAAAAGAGCTACGCAGGAACCAAATCTACAAATACACAAACATTCAAAAATCTTCACATTTATAGAGTCACAAAGGCCATAAGATACGGAAAAGTTCATCATAGCAGAGACCAGCCAAGCAGATGTAAGAGATTACCTTTGCACCAATGTTTATCTTTGCAAGATACACAATATAAGTTGTATGATTTATTTCACAGAAATGCAAACCACAATGCTTAGCTACTCATGATACCTAGATTCAGACATTATTACCTCTGAGCTTGACCTCACTCACGGAAACAAGTTCTTATATTGCAAACCTTTTTGGAAATGTACTAAGCAGAATAAGACAACCTCTCTTTCCCAGCATGTACGTGAATGCATGTACACACACACACACTGCAATTCAATATGTAAATATTTATGCTCTGCCAATAACTGGGCATGTTTACAACCATAGGCATTTATTACAATTGTGATGATTAGGCCAAGAGTATAAAATTTAATATAAAATTTTACATTTACATTTTTTGAAATAGTGAAGTAATATGAGGTAAATAGTAAATGGCAGAAAACCAAGCATGGCACGACAGACAGCTGATGCTGGGAACTGGGAGCAAGGGAAGGGTTTGCGAAATACAGAAGGAACACAAATTCACAGAACCAGTAGAAGGATCCTCCATTCAATTAGAGGAGTTAATATAATGAAAACAAAAAGGCACTCTTGAGCCAAGAAAAGTTATAAAGAAAATGCAAAGAACAGGAGGCTGAGAGGAGACCTTATTGCCCTCTACAGCTACCTGAAAGGAGACTGTAGCGAGGCTGGTGTTGGCCTCTTCTCCCTGGTAACTAATGGCAGGACAAGAGGAAATGACAACAAGTTGCACCAGGGGAAGTTCAGATTAGATATTAGGAAGATTTTCTTTACTGAAAGAGTAGATCAGCACTGTAACATGCTACCCAGGGAGGTGGTGGAGTCACCATCCCTGCAGATGTTCAAAGTATGGGTTGATGTGGTGCTTTGAGACATGGTCTAGTGGTCATGGAGGTGTTGGGTAGAAGATTGGACTTGATGATCTTGGAGGTCTTTTCCAACCTTAATAATTCTATGAAACAAGAATGGGCAGATACAAATAAGTGGCCTATGACAGACTGATACAAAATCATGAAACTGTAGTTTTCAAAGCCATGAACAACAATTTTGTGGATCTACAGTTCCTTACAACAGCTGGTAGCCGATAACTAGCAGTAGCTTAACAAAACAAGGCTGTAACAGCCTAAAGAAAATGCGCTAGTTCAGAAAGATGACTAGTACTGCATATCAGCAGCTAACTCACTCTGACATGAAAACAAGCTAGACAGTAAACAGCTTCCTACACTGACCTCCTGATTCTTTCTATAAGAATGGCATTAAATTCAATTTTACAATGTATACATTTACTTAGTAACAAAGTAAAATTCATATTATGAGTATTAGGCTGAGATAAACTTCACTGTTCAAAAGCAAACCATTGCAAACAAAGTCCAACTGAAAACCAAACAAAGTTTTCATTTAAAACGAGAGACTTGGATGGCCAGTATTACTTGTAAAAATCAGAGGTGATGTCCTCACCTGGCAAACATTATACAAGCAGCCATTTCAACTGCAACTGGACTAAATTAATATAATATTCAATACTTATCAAACTTGCATGCTTGCACAGGCAGGAGCTTGATAATTTGTTGGATTATAAATGGTAGTAGTTACAGGAGAAAATACAGTCCATAAGCAGGGTAGTAAAAGCATTAGTACAAAACTATATGGTATGACTTAAGTAAACTGCTCTTCAGTCATTCCATACTGGGGTGAAAACAAGGTTTGTCAATCCTTTGCTTCTGTGTCTCACTTCAGGATAAAAGTTTGGGCTTTTCCCTCCCTGTACTTCTACCAAAAAAAAAAAAAAAAAAAAAAAAAAAAAAGTATTTTGGTAACTATAACCCTTCAGTCCTAAATTGTAAAAGGGCAAAATACGGCACTTGAAAGAGGATCGACCATGAAAACCCTTTTGATACTGACTTTACCTAGAAAAGCACGTTCAATACAGATAAATTTTTTCATGTTAAACTTTGTTCTTTAGTGCAATTGGGGGAAAATGCTGTTAGCCTGACAGGAAGTAGAGGTAGAAGGCTTCAAACAAGAAATATATATTAAAAAAAAAAAAACAACCTAGGGTGAATTTTATTTTGTCAAATCTAAGCTCATAAACTTTTCTTCTTCATGTAAGTCGTAATACAAAGAGTCTTTGCCCACCAAGACCTCATGCTGTACAAATTCAGCTGTACCCCAGTAGTGAAAAATCTGTTAAAACCTATGGAAAATCATGTTGCTTACTTAGGCACACAAAATAATACTTCACCAAAGTCTGCTTTTGAAATTAAAGATACAGCTTATGTTCTATGGAAAATGAAATAACCAAATGAAATCGTTAAATTATCAGGTTATTATTGCATTTGAAGGTCAGAAGTTGAACTTGGAATTCTATTCAGCTGTGCTCTTTTAAAGGTGGTAACCCATTGACTATCATTGCCAAGCCAGTAACACATGAAATAACTTAGGATGAAACCTGGTGAAAGTTCAAATGAAATGGTTATGGTATAGGATAGGAGGAAGAGAGGAAATCATGAGTAGGAGGGAAGAATGTCTAAGGACAATATATCAGGATTTGAACTCTGCCCATTAAAGGCTAACCAGCAGTTCTTAAACATCTTGTTCTTTTTGGACAAGTTCTCAACGCCTTCTTTTTCTCGGGGAGAACATAAAACTTGATCAAGACAGCTTCTCAGGCCAATGCAAGTTGAATGTTTGCTTGCTATAAGCATGAGCTCACATTTTTTTTCCAGCTATTGCAATGGGTTGACTGGACAACCTATGTTAGATAAAATTCTGGCATCTCTCAAAGACACCTAAGCATGGTGGCTGAGAGCATTGTGCAAATGAGGAAAGAATACATAGAGAAAGGAAACACAAACTGGTAGCTTCTTCCATTATCCCTTTGCCAAATCAAGGCAGTTTGGAGCATTTACTCGGACTGCTAGAAACAACAGCTACTATTAATTTATCTTTTTTTTAATCTTTCTTTCTTTTATTTGACTAACCGCTTAGAACTGGACAACAAACTGAAATATTATCACAGGGGGAAACTTCCCAGAGGCTAAGTAACTTCAAAATTGAAAGGAGGTAGAGTAACTTCAGACCAAAAATATAATCACATACCTGGACCTGAAATCTTCACATTCTTACTAGGACAACAAACCTTCAAGAGCTTTGCTATGGCCGTAGGAATAAGCTACAATGAATACCTTCATCACTAAACACCATCTTATACCAGTAAATACATTAGAGAAAGAGCATAAGCACTAAAGGGGATTATTCTGAAAGGGTGCTTTCAGTGATTTATTAAGAGGTTATTTCCTGTAGAACAGTCTACACCACAAAGGTGGTCCAGTACAGTGCTTGTAAAAGAATGTTTTAAAACAAATTATTTTCTGAATTCAGTTTATAATTCAGGTATTAATAATATTCACAGGTATTTTATGACAAGTGCCAGGTATTTGTGAAAATATACACAAATTTCAGCCAGTATGATTATTTGTCTGGAATGGAAATGGGAAGTACTTAAGCATAAAGTTTCTGATAACTGGAAACAAAATTTTTCCATCATTCTAACATGTAATAAAAATTCACAATCTGAAAACTACGTTTCTGTTAGAGATAATGAAGTATCTTTAAGAAGCTGTTGCAATGTTTTGGTCATCCAAAAATCATTCTTAAACTTCTTGAACTGGATGCCAGTTCCTAACATGACTAAGTTGAGTTGTCCCATGAGATGTGTAACAACAATTAATTCTTGCACATTAGTGAACATTAAAACAACCTGGAACTTATCCCAGAACAGGGGAAAAAAATCACCCAAATTGAATCACTATTTTTTCTAATATACCTTTGCAAATCTGTACTACTGAACAGATTTGATATTCCTTATTTGCTGCATTAATGGTATAATCCCAAACCTACTGAGGTGAAAGATAAGCATTCATTTTATTGGAATCCCTGTTGAAAGGTGCTGAGTACCCAAAAGATAAGCTTGTAACAGAAATGGTCTTACAATACTGCATAGACTGTGAAAAACTCTACAAAATAAGTTTCTCTCTTCAAAAAAAGTAGTTGGAAAAGTATATTTTTTGGTACTCTGAAGCCATTAGAGGACAATACTAAAATAATGCAAATTCACCATTTCCTTACTTTATGGTAAGCATGTTATGCACTTGTAAATATACGAATATACTAAAAAAAAAAATAATTAAATACAATCTGTATCCTGCATTTGAGACAACACACACAAATGAACAGGGCCACTGAGCAGAGGGAACAGAGTTGGAACGCTATGAGCCAAGTTTAGGTGGGTTACTGGGTAAACTTTTCATGACCACAAGCATGCAAGGCTCATACTGCTGTTGAATCAAATCTTCAAGAGGAAACACAGAGCACAGGAAAATGGGGATGGTGCCAGAATTTGAATAAATACGTGCACGAGTATCTTGCTAGAGACAAAGTATTCAAGAGAAATCTAGAGTTAGAATTAGGAAGGTGATTGCTGGGAAGTCTGGTGAGAGGGAGGGAAGGATGACAGGAGGGCCAGGAAGAAGGAGGTGGCAGTTATGAAGCCAGAGGGAGCAGCTTGGTGATTGCAGAAGCAAGGAGCTAGCAAGCAATATGCAAACTGAAGGTGTAAAAAGCACCTTGCTGGTATCAACAACTGCACTGTAAACCACTAAGGAACAGAAACTGAGAACTTTGGTCACTCCATGCCCTCTCAATGCTGCTTCTGACTCTTTGTTACAAGGCAGCAGCACTACCTGAAGATGTTTTCCCCTCCATGACCATGCAGCTGGGATACTCCTGAGGCCTGACATTGTCAGAAACAAAACTCTCTGCTATTTCTTCCTCCTCCCTACTTTAAAGCCTGGACTACGAAGAAGGGCAGAGGGCTTAGAGATGTAGGAATGCAATATGCCACTTCAAAATGAATTTCTGAAACAATAAACAGATTTTAATAGAAATCAGCCAGTAAAGAAAAAAAAATTATATATGAAACATGAAATACTGTTGCTAGCAGAAGAAACAGGGATCACGAAAAAGCTCTCTGATGGTGACTGGAAACTACATGAAAACTCATTTCACTGTAGAAACTTTGGATTAAGATTTCAGTAGAAAGATGTTCTGGCATATCAAAGAAACACCTGAGGAGTAGGTATTGGTATATGCTCCAGAACTCAGAAACCCTCTTTTTCTAATGAAAGGCTTTACATACAGTATTCACATATACATGTATAAATAATTCATTAGAGATGAAACAGGTGGATATTAAGTGTAAATATCTGGGACAGGAATAGACTTTTTTATTAAAAGCAAGGGGCACTAGAAGCAAGGTCCTGGTTTTCTAAACTTAGTTTCCATTTCCATACTCTTAGTTACTTGGAGCTCAAATGTAATTGGAATACAGGGGTGTGAAGGTCCAAGTGATATTAACTAATGCAAGAAATTGAATTATACAAAATCAGAACACGAAAGAAGCAACACCCTTTCCACTAGTCTAATGTAGCCCTATATGTAGCATTAGGCTTTGTTATTTTGTTTAAGTAACGCTGGACATTAGAGCCATTTAGATTCTTTCCAAGCTGAACAAATACTTTTTAGTTCGGTCATAGCAACGGTTACTATATTGTCTACCAGAAAAGCCAATCTCCAGCTCTTTCAACTGTAAGGGAATGGAATCAGTTTAGCGAATAATACTTACTTAAAATTTTATGATTTCACATACTTTATGCCAGCTCTGATGTGCATTTCATTTATGACACCTGAACAGCACAACCAACCCATGAAATATGGGGGAAGATGGTCCTTCAGGGCAGATGAGTGGGGTTCAGGTTGTTCCATCAGAAAAGGAGTTGGGAATTTAAATCGGTGGCATGCTGCTATGGACAACACGCCCATACCTCAAATTCCATTACTCATATATGGCAAGACATCTGCTGGAGCCGTTTCAAAATAGTTCCCTATTCATGCTAAAGTCATTGAAGACTCCTACTTTTAGGAGCTATCTATAAGCATTTCTTAACACACTTTCACTGATCCGTTCACTGTACTTTCACTCAGTTGTGTACTTAGGTAAGACAATAATTACTACTGCCTATAAAGAAGAAAACACATCTCTGTCTAATGATATTCTCATTTGCTTTCCACCTAGAAGACTATCAATATTTTGAGGTGGGTCTGACCATCTACCTGTCACCTAGGCTACCACAACATTACATTATATATTTATGGCTCAGTCCAGAAAGGGATGTTTGACTGTAGTTCATTACAATAGGTGAAAGACACTGAAATTTGCTGGGATCCCTTAGTACTGAGAATAATTCATGTCACACAAGGGTGGGAAATAAGATGTTGTGTCTCTTGCTCAGAGACATTTCTGCTTTAGCTGTTTCAGAATTAAATATTCCTGGGATTCCCAAAAGTATGAAGGATTGGAAAAAACGTTTTAAGCAACTTAAAGTTGAGATGCAGAAGGATAGTCTGTAAATAGAACAAGAGAGTTTTTCTTCTTCTGATTTTTTTTCTTTAAACCACCCTGTTTACATATTACAAAAGGGACATAAAAACAAGCCAGGACACAACTTTTAAGATTCAGTGCAAAGATACAGATCTATTGTCCACAAACTACAAACTACTCTAGTAGCACAGATACTTCAGAGAGATTCAGAGCCACGGCATAATATCCAATAATCATCACTCACAGAAGCAAGTTCAACACTTGTTCTCAATTCACATGTACCAAAAGCTATAGAAATACCTAAAGTTCATGAATGAAAAAAATAAGTAAAAACCCACCTGCAATATAGTTTTGCCATGGAAGCTTGGACAGCATTTAATGGTTGGATCTCTGTCTTACCTTGTCATGAAACAAGGTGAAGTCTGTATTATAAACATCAGGACTTCCCCCCCCCCGAAAGTTATCTGGCAGTTAAGAAGAACTTACCAAAAGCAGTTCGATTGCAGATTACAATGGTTATCCTTGACAGTGTTTTACATTTGCATGTCAGTTTTATCTCTGAAGATGAACCAAGCCTTTTAAACTACTCCTCATTCAGAATACTCCTGTCTGAGTAAACATATCTAGACTCAACAAAACAGGGGATACCTTACTGTGCTACACTCTGCAGGCAAAATAAGGAAATTCTAGAATTCAATTTGATGCTGTGGAAATCCAAGTATGGAGAATGGAATTAGAAAATCTCCCCCTCCCAAACAGGAAAAAATTTCCAATTCATCAAGATTAACTTAACAGACATTCCTTTCAACTGAAACCAGCAATTTTCATGCATTTTAAAAAGTATTTCTCATATTCTGAGGCTATATGGTTAGACCAAATAACCTGAAATTAACAATAGTGAGCTCTAGTGTCATAACAAGTGGTGTGGAAATGCCTACTAACCAGGCTTTAAACTTGTTTCTCTGCTCCTTACCAGCAAAGCAGATGATAATATAAAACCAAAAGTGAGAAATATTTCTTAAAACAACCTTCTGATTAAAAAAGCAGATGAGTGCACTTTGCAGTGTTATCAGCCATTATTAAAACTTCCCCTACTGGATGCCAATAACAGCTGTACAAGATTTGAACAGCCAATGGTTTCCCTGTACGTCCTGACACATTTCCCTTACTTATGGTTCGTGCCATACAACTCAGGCAATTAAAAAGCAAATGCTCTGATGAACTTACTGGTTTACCAAATTAGCTACTCAAATGCTTGCTAAATTTCCAACATATCCCTATGAATCTTTAGAATAACATTCTACTCTTCACAGTAGGCCTTGAGTGCTACGGAACACACCAGATATTAAAGGCTTTGCTTAGTCATTCAGGAGGTTTCTGTATAGATTTAAGCACCCTCAGTATCAACAAACGATAGCCAACAAACTATGAAAGCCTGACAGTCAGTGTTGGATTGTGTCTTAAAGATGGTGACATAAGTGGCATCCTGTTCAGACACCACTGAAGCCCAAAAATCAATGGCACTGCTCAAAGAAAGAAGTTAGACCTTCCAACAGATCTCAGCTTGTATGAACAACTGTACATAAGATGAAAGGGCTTATCAATTTAGAGATGCAAACAGGAAAAAGGCTTCCAATTTATCATGGTAAGTTTCAGGAATGGTAATGTGAAATTGCATTAAATTAGTTATGTGATGTCAGATTAATCCTTAGATGATCACAGGGGCAGGTTAAAATAGTATATGTATTTTTGCTGATTAAGGTAATAAGAAAGACCCAAATGTCACTTATTCTAGAGATGAAAATCATCCAGCTTCATTACAATAAGCAACATACACGTACATAATTGTGAAAAGACACCACAAATAGAATATATAACTTAAGGGTTGTCACCTCCAGCTTCTCCTCACAGAATCACAGAATGGCTGAGGTAGAAAGAGACCTCTTGAGCAGGGCATTGGACTAGATGATCTCAAGCAGGGTCACCTAGAGCCAGGATCGAGCCCATCTGATTTTCAGTATCTTCACAGATAGATACTCTACAATCACTTTGGGCTACTTATTTCAGTGCTTGAGCATTCCCCCAGTACAAAATTCTTCTTGTGTTCTGATGGAAATTCACAGGTTTTAATTTGTGCCTACTGCCTCTGGTCCTGTCACTAGGCATCACTGAGAAGAGTCTGGCTCCCTCTTCTTTGTTTCAACCCATCAACTATTTATAAACATTGATAAGCTCCCCCTGAGTCTTTTCTTCTCCAGGTAGAAGAGTATCAGCTCTCTCAGCTTCTCCTCATATGAAACATACTCCAGTCCCTTAATTCTGTTCATGGCCCTTTGCTGGACTCACTCTAGTAAGTCAATGTCTGTCTTGTACTGGGAAGCTCAGTCCTAGCAACAGCACTCCAGATGTGGCCTCACCAGTGCTGTGTAGAGATGACCTTTATGCAACTAAAGTAATGATCAACACAAGATAGGGTCTGAGGAGTCCACTTAATGATGAACTGAAACTCCAAAATGGTACCTCAACACAGAATGATCATACAGTAACTCCAGAAGCAAGTTCTTTAACTGCATTAAATTGATCTAAATTCACTCATACCTACAATCATCATGGTCCTTATCAGGAACTAAATATAATTAACCAGTTTCCATAAAAATCTTCTGCAAAAAAACTACATTACAATGAAATTAATATTCCCAAAGTCAATGAGCGGCTATGGAACTCAAAGCAGTTTCACCTGGTTTTGGTAATGAAAGACACCCTTTCCATATAAATACACATCTGCACTCCAGCTATATTTCTCAGAGATCACCATGGAGATATGCAATGGCAGTTAACATGATCATCACCTCTAAAAAACAAATTCCACATGGAGTAAAGAAGGATATAAGATATCTATTCCCCAAAAGGATCAATCTAAATTTTTATATACTGATCCTTATGAAATATCCAGGCTCAACTAAAGAAGATCAAGAACCCTTTTTTACCATTTTAAAATAGCCATTCTACAAAAACAAACAAATAAACAAAGTTATGACCACTGATAGAAGAGACCTGAAAATCTGTAGAAAAGCAAACTTAATTGCTGTCATATGTCTACCTCTACTAATGTGTCATCCTCTGGCATAAGAGAGTTAATTCTCCTTGTCTCCAAAATCTGCACTGTATGTTCTGTACATCCACTTCATTATTGTGCACAGCACTAAGCCCAGAATAATTAAAATGCAGGCACTTAAGTAATACCATTCATTTAATGTAACCATATTTAACTCTACAAAGGTTCAACTTAATTTACCTCTTAAATAAGGCTTCAATTCTAAAAAGATATTGGAATATATCAATTAATTGGGATTCTCTGCCAGAAAATTACTTCACTGCTCAAACACAAATTTTCTGAAACTTTCTGTAACTTTGCAGAAGCTTTATTTAAGGGGATTAGACTTTGGAAGCTTAACTATTGTGGGTTTAAAAAAAGTCCACTAGAAATTGCTAAAACTTAGTCAAAACATTTTGAAAATACCAACTGAAAAGTTGTAGTCAAAAAAAAAAAACAAAACAACAAAAAAACAAAAAGCCAAACACCACCACACTAATTCAATATTTGAG